>JAPYZP010000426.1:0-29533 GCA_030522985.1 Torymus sinensis | reverse complement strand
ACGTGGGATTTTCACTATTTGAAATAGTAAATTTTATGATTTACATAGCAAATTTTATTTTTGAAATAATAATTTTTATTATTTTTGTAGCAAATTTTACTATTTGAAATAGTAATTTTTATTATATTTTATGACTGCTGCAAAAATAATAAAAAATAATATTTCAAAGAATAAAATTTGCTAAAAAAATAATAAAAATTATTATTTCAAAAATAAAATTTGCTATGTAAATCATAAAATTTACTATTTCAAATAGTGAAAATTCCACGTTGTCGAGTATGTTCCAGCGCTACTATAAAAATAATAAATTTTGCAAAGAAATTTTTCTCCGTGTATGTACGTAATATCATGATATTTAAATATTTATATAATATAATAAGCACTTTATTATATGGGAATACGCGACCGTGTTTACTTAAATTGCGTTGGTACTTTGTTAGTTTAACAAAATAATAACCAAACTTCGTCTCTTTATACTACATTAAAAACTTAATTAATTTCGGTTATTATACTATCGCACACTTTAACAACACAATATTATAATATACCAGCTCCCATTTACATCTGAATAACAAACAAAAACGATATATCAAAAGTCAAAACTCTCCCGTGCAGTGTATATGTATATATATATTCTGTTTACCTTCCTCGTTTCTTTTGTACTTATATATACACACGCGCATACAGTACAACGACCTCTCGAAAAAAGCACCTTGACAAAGCAGCCTTATACACAAATCATCGCCAAATGAGTACACACCTCGTCGCCGCGTGTAATCCCCTACCCGCCTGTCCGCGTATTACTCCTAGGACAACAAAAAGTGCGCGCGCATACGTCTAATGCATTGTTATACCCCGCGACACGACGCGCGTGTAAGTATAAGTATTATATACTTACACACTTTCGTCTCTGCGCTTTTCGAGGCGACTTTATCGGGGATCGAGTGACGCGCGCGCGGGGCTGATGGGCGCATGACACAGCGAGCTGCGTGGATTAATCAGGAGTGCAGGTGCCGCCGTGATTGATATACATATGCATGTACGGTGCGGCCGCCATTGTGCGCGTCGAAGCGGGGGAAAATTATATCGGACGCCCGATTTTATATATAAATGGTAAATTATTATAAATAAATAAATATTTGCGCGTGTGCGTGTTCGTTTAATTAACGAGCTTCTGCGCGAGAGCGCTCGATTCGGTCGCTGAATATATTTATCTGCCGTTGCTGCAATTACACGCATTTACAGATGGTCGGTATTAAATTAACGCTTTTTAAATGATCGCAATAGTATGTGTGCGAAAAAATTTTTCACGGTAATTATTAATAACGTCGGATGCCGACAGTATTCTACCTCAGTTGTTCTTTAAATTTTAGTTTATATGTATATATAATTGTTATTCTCGTAACGTGATTAAAATCATTGATGAAAAAGCAACTGAGAGAAGCGTTAGAAAATTTACTATATTTTATAGGAACGGTGGGACAAATCGAAATTATTATAACATTTGCTATCCAACATAGTAATTTTTATGAAAGATCTTATAACATATAAAAGTGTATAATTAAATGAAAACGCAACGCTGCAATTAATTAATTACCACTTTCCTTATGAACAACGAATTCCAAAGTTCAACCCCGCCACTTCGGGTAACGACAAACTGCACAACATACACATGCCAGCCGCACACCTCCCCGCGCTCCAATACCAACGCCTGATCCGAAAAGGCTGTCTATTATATACGTATATATGTACGTGTGTGTGTAGCTCGGGCGGGTCATCGTTTTAATTGCTTTTCCGGGGGCCGACGCGCGGCGCGGATGAGATCGTCCCCGATCGAGGCGCAGCTCGTAAAATCGGCTGCGGGTGCGGCAATAAATGTCGGGAATGCTGAGTGGCGCACGTGTTTCGTCTCTTCTGTTTTTTTCCGGCGAGGGATTATTTGCCGTTGGAGTGGTTGTATAGGTGGGAAGAAAAGGGGGGGTTTCGAGGGTTCCCAGTCGACATGTGTGCCTTTGTCTTTGGTATGGTAAGATTTTCGGAAAGTTTATGGGGATTTTTTTTATTAACTTATTATATAGACGAAAATGCTGTAGTGAGTGTCACACGTGTGTTTTTTGTTCTTTCTGGTATACTTTTCGCCTTTCCGGGGTTTGGGAAAAATATATGACTTGAGGGTTGTCTTGTCGGGTATGTATATGGGAAAATCTCCAGAACTTTTGACTCGATAGTCCCAGTTTTTTTCTTAAAATTTATTGCTGCTATCAATTTAGCGTTCGAAGCACATAAACGAGATAGGGTGTACCATATTCAATTTTTATGCAGAAAACCAGTCTTGCAAACCATATTGTTGTGCCGTGCACGTTAAATTCTGAGCATGTATAAAAAACTATCAAAAATGTGACGTCCTCCAAAAGTGGACCTTTTTAGATAGTTTTTTTACATCTCAAAATTTAGCGTACACGGCACAACAATATGGTTTACACGCTAAACTAAAGCAGCAATAAATTAAAAAAAAATCTTGGACTAACGAGTCAAAAGTTCTGGAGATTTTCCCATATACCTTGTAAAAAAAACTGAAAGAGGAGTTTTTGAGAATATATTTATTATTTGAAAGGGTTTGTCGATGCAGCGAAATTTTTTTTTGTAAATCGTAGAGCGCGGTGCTACTGAGCGCCATGTGTTTTGTCTTATCTTTCGGGCCTTTGAAATTTTAGAAGGATTGATATGACAGCATGAAAGAGTTTGCTTCTGTAGGGAGATATTTCGAGACGCAATATAAGTAAAGTTTTAAAGATAGAAAATTATTATAATTTATTCAAGTATACTCAGCAATTAATTGAACTTTCAAAATATATTTGAAGAATGAAACGATTTAATAACACATTGTATAAGTGTAAAATTCGAGATATAACACGAGGTATAAATATTTGATAGCGGAGGGGCCTCCGTGGTACCTACATAAATACAGAAACAGGGTCTAGATTTAATTGAATGCGGGAATATGAAGGGAGTAAATAATAGATATTGGCTGGAAGAAAAGAAAGAGAACTGAAAAGTATGCGGTAACAGATTAGGTACTTTATAACTATAGAGAATACTTTATATAACAAAACGTTTATAACTTTAGAGTAATGAGTATAATAGGCATAACTGTGAAAAAACTGTCGAATGGTGGTAAGTTAATTCAAAAAGAATTAAAAAGAATACTAAAGCTTAGAATTCTTACTTTCCATGCACGATTTCTCCATTTTTTTATCAGATGATTTAAATATAAAAAAAAAAGAAATAAAACAAAACTGCAAAGCCAAGTGCCGACACCGGAGCCGCAAATAAAAAAAAATACCGCATACATGTGATATCAATACGTAAACATAAATAAAGCCAACGGATTTCGCTATTATTTACATTTCCCTTTAAGAGTATTTTGTACTTTCGATATTACATCGTCATATTAGCTTCCACGACCGCAAAGTGAGAAAACTTTACGATTTTATTATCGTTTAAAGTAACGTAATTCTAGATCGTAAGAATCACATAAAAAAAAAACAAATGAGGATGCCTCGCCCAAAGAACAAAATTTGGAGTTGCATGTAGAAAATAAGAATATTGCAAGGCCAGGCTCAGGAAAGTAAGAAATTGTTCAATTTGAGTTTTTTTAATCAACATGGACGGTATTTTTGTGTTTTAGTCCGTAGAGTCGAAATCTAGAGATAATATTTTCTCATAAAAAGTAGTAGAAAATATAAACTAAATTTTTTCAACAAATTTTAAACAACAATATGTATTTTCAACGATTTCGACAATACATTTTTATGTAGTTTTGACCAATGGTCAACAGTGATGGATGAAAAAAGCGACTTGAATTAGTTTGCTTCTGGATTAGTTTGCGTAAAATATCCTGCACATAATACACTCATGCGTCACACATGCCTTGGAACAAATTGTCACTATTTTTAGCAAAATTAACATTATGCTAAAAAGTGCAAACAGGTGCCCGATTTCCCAAAACTTCTAAAATAGTTTCAACTACCGAATCATAATAAAATTTTAAAATTAAGGTGGTTCGTGCGTCAAAATTAACGTTAAATTTGTTATCAAAAACTTATGAATTCTTACAAACAATTGTATGTAACTTTACAGGTATTGATAATCTTTTAATTTTCATATCGATACTTCACCCTGAAATTGCAAATGTAACAAAATGAGACCTTTAAAATTGAAATCGGATAAAAAATAAAAAAGATTCCTGTTTTGTTAAATTTTTTTTAGATGACTGTATCTTGTTTATCCATAATTAAATTTGGTTTTAAAAAATGTTTATTTTTTGTTCAAGTACCCTTCTTCCCAATTACATCATCACTCATATCGTAATACGCGAAAAAGAAGTTGAAAACAATTTTACATTTAACGTCATTTTGACGCACGAACCACATTAAAATATGTTGGAAATGCTCTCAAGTAGATCACCACGAGTCAAGTATTTGTAAATTAACTTTATTAGTCGAGCCCTTTTTAAGAAATATAAAAAAAACTCGGTTACAAGTTCACGAGTATAAAATTTATCTTTTATAAATTATTTCACAATACTTAAAAAATATTACAATATTGTATTGAGTCAATTATTGTCAAAGGACTGACTAGTCACTGAGATTAGACTAAGAAAAGAATTGATTGTTAAATGTATTATTAAATTCAAATCACATTCGTGGAATAGAACTTATACTCTGTAAATATGACCCGTTAAAAAACAACAGAACCACCATTATTGTTTTCATAGTATTTTAAAACCATGAATAGGTATGGAAGTATCATCGTACATGGCGCATGCAGCTCTAAGTAAGCAAAATCAAATCGAAGTTCGGAGAAAAGCGGCATAAATCTGAAACGCATAACGTAACTACGTAACAGTCAAGTCTACACGGGAAAAGAAAAAGAGAGTGGGAGGTGGCCATATATGCAAGAGCCCCGAAATCACTGTACAGCTCTTATTTAATCACCATTAGTCTTTCTCCTCCGGCAGTGTGCGACAAGTCATTCCTCCTCCTCGCTGGATCCAAAGTTCACTCAAGTTCATCCGACAGAGAGCAATAATATTTTCACCTAATCATACAATAGGTAAGTACAGTGCTATACTAAACTTAAAACTCATTTCCAAAAGCGTATAGTTTGCTTGCGTATACCAAAATATACCTACCGCGCACTCTCAGTTCCTCCGATAAATTTAAATTTAGTCCCTCTCCGGAACAACTGCGCGCCAGATGATGGGCCGCGCCGCCGCAACGGCGACAGCAGCCGAAGGCTAAATTATATATGTTTACGTTTAGTTCTCTTCACTCCATCCTTCATTTATTGCCATAATCCCCAAAATCCTGCTCGCACGTGCGCGCGCCGAAACAAAGGCGAGCGGCGCTCTCGCGGCCAATGCGAGTCATGCGCTTTGCGCCAGACTTACCCCCACCGTATCTTATAACTATACATACGCGAGAGAGTGCGATTTATGCTTTTTCCCGCGCGCTTTCGCACTCATCTTTCGGTGCTCGCGCTTTTTCTTTAAAAGGGCATAGCCGTCGGCCGATTGAGCCAAGTGTGAAAATTGCCTTGGAAGTGGGAAGAAGAGTGAGAGAATTCAGAGAGCTGGGAAAGTGGTTGGAGATTCGGAGATCAGAGAAGTAAGGAGGAGAGAAAGGAATCATGGTTGCCGAGCGCTGGTCGCGGTGAGTGTATTTTGTTTTGCCTTTCGCGCTATACGTTTGTGCGTTGATTTTTCGAGAGGTTGTTTAGAAACCGTTTTCAATCGGATAGAAATATCGGCTTATATGTTGAAAGTGAAAGGATCGTTGTTGTACTTCACTAGTAAGCTGTTTTGCTGAAGAGTCATTTTTAAGGATTTTGTAAGTGGTTTTATAAAAAATTTCGGAGAAATAATTTTTTTTTTTATTAAGATCATCTTTCGAATGTAGCTTAGATATAAAATGTTATGTTTATAGTGTTTTTTTTTATTTATAATTTTTTGGAGTTATTTTTAATATTATTTTCCTAATCATTACTAAGAAAAATTCATATCTTACTAATTTTGAACCTATTATAGTGTATTTTTCTTTGTATCCGGTGATTTCAAAATTTCAAATCGTTCTAAAACAACTGTTTTTTACACTTGTCATCTATAAGTTTATATCCTTGCGCTGATTGGTCTTTATAGCTCCTTGAATAGATTGGAAGGTCATATGGTTCCGAGCGGGGTGACATTATTCCAACAACTAACGTTTACTTACGTACACAAAATTGCGCCAAAACAAGTTTGCTCGTTTCGCGAGCCGTGTATACTTACTTACCTTATAAGCAGGTACATTACACTTCTTTACAAAAGTTTCTAACTTTTACGCGTCGTCGATTTGGAATATTCGATTGTTGATTGTTTATATAGCTTACGCAATTCTGAAACATCCAACGATCAAGATCACAAGTACTTGCGTTCCAAAAGTACTTGTATATCCACTTGTTTTTAAACATTTCCGTACATTCTGCGTTACACCATACTCGTACAGCACATGCTCCATTGTCGAAAAAGTTTCGCGGTCGGCACTTCAGATAGCGCGCCCGATAACTTCCGCCTACTTTACTCTCGCAAAAATAAAACATCTTCGCTTAGGTATACATATATACATATATGTATACAGACACATACGCGCGCACCTTTCCCCCTCTACTCGCGAGTTCCGATAAGCGCTCTACATATAGTATAGGTGGGCTGGGAGAGAGGGAGAGAAAGGGAGGCTAGATCGCCATTGTATTCGACGCGGAGAAGAGCGACGAGAGAGAGAGAGCTGCTGCAGCGAGTATTAGTCCTTTATCGTCGCACTTTTCGCAGGACGGCCTCACCGGTAAGTACAAAGCGCGTTGCACCTGTAACGGACGTTTCTACGATATAACACGTACACGCAGTGTTCTCTTCGGAGAACGTCGCGGAAGGTTTAACCTTACCCCGACCTGTGTGTGTATGTGTGTTTTGGCTTTCTAGATCAGTGGGTTATTAATCCCTCTCTCTCACTCACTCACCTCTCTCCCCGTCCTGTTCTAGGAACGAAATCCGACGACGAGAGGAGAGCGTTATATACAGGCGATACGATAGCGCGCCCGCGGAATGTGCGATGTAGCCTGCAAGCAGTAGCCCGCGCGTCCGCCACTTATGTGCCATATACATAGAAACACCTACGTAGAGAAAGCGTGGAAGAGTGCAGCGAAAAGTAGAGGTGAAGAGGTAGAAAAAAAGAGAAAAATGGAGCCGGAGAACGAGCAGTTCTGCTTCGTGGTGACACACGTGGAAGCGGATGGCCAGTTCTTGAAGATCTGGGCGCAGACAAACGAGCGTCTTGTCCAGTCGGTCAACACCGTTCTCCTGACGATCCAGGAGAAGCTTGAGTATGCCGGTCCCCCGGATCTGCGCTCATCAGGAGGCCTGTCTCCGCACACTAGCTGCTTGGCTCGAGGCCTGCTCAAGACTGGCTTTGCCAGAGCCAAAATACTTAATCTCAGGTCGGACGGCATGGTCATGGTACAGTTTATTGACCATGGCAATGTCACCTACGTACCCTTGCATAACATTAGATTGTCGGATAACTCCCAGGAGATCAATTTTCTGTTCTCCATTCCTAAGACGGCGCATGCTTTCGTTGTGGCAGATGTACTACCCATTGGGGGCTCCTGGATGGACGATGTGATCAAGACGATTAGGTCTATCTTGATTAACAGCAAGTATATGGGTGTCTCTAGAAATGTTAACAACCTGAAGGTGCTTAGGTTTAACATGATGAATGAAGACTTTAGCGAAACACTGATTAGGAGGAATATGGCATTGTTTAGGTACAAAAGTTTTATTGACTGAAGCTCCACTATTTCTGTAGTATTATTTGTCCGTTATACCTAAGAAATTATGCTCGTATGTTTGTTTGAATATCAATCGTTAATATTCATATTTTTTTAACTTTTTAAATTTTTTTTACAGCCCATTTGGCCCAAGCAACATGCAGCAGTTGATGTCATCTGCCGTTTCAGTTCAGCCTCTGCGCACACCACATCAAAGTAGTAGTATAAATCAGGAGAATTGGAGAGCACCAATATCTCAGAATATTCCCCCTGTTCAAAAAGTTGCTAAATCAAATGCAAATGCTTTCAAAGCAATCCAGTTAGAGATTAACTCTTTCCATGATGTTAGAATATCATATGTCGAGGAAGGTCCATGGAAATTCTGTGTACAGTTATTAGAATCATTGCCATTTTTGGAAGATATGATGAGTAAAATCAGTGCTCTAAAACACATCCCCTTGCAAGAACCACCTATTGCTGGTCAAGTGTGCTTAGGTAGGCAATCCCATACTGGAAAAGTTGCCCGAGTTGTACTCAATTCTCCGGGTGATACTAGCTGCAAGGTAATTTTGGCAATACTTATTTCAGATAAAAAAATATAAATATGATTCATGTGTTGTGAAAAAAAAAAATTTATATCATTACAGGTCTATTATGTTGATTATGGCTATCATGAAGTCTTACCTTTTAGTAGTATTTATCAAATACCAGATGAATTTGTTATACCTAATATATTTTCTATAAGATTCACATTATGTGGAATCACAAATTGGACTGTATCTCCAGAACTGAAAGATTATTTTAGTGGCATAGTTCTTAATGAAAATATGAAACTTAGAGTTACCAAAGGCCCAATGTCGCCATTGACTCAATATTGTGATTTGTTTGGACAAAATGGACAAAATGTCAAAGAAATACTGATAGAGAATTTCCCAGATTTATGTGTAATCACATATCCCGAACCAAAGCGACTTCAAAGTGGAGCAAGAGAATCTGTTTATGTATCTTTTGTTGAGTCTATTACTAAGTTTTATATACAATTAGAAAGTGATGCACGATTATTGGAAGAAGTTATGATGAAAATTGAACAAATGTCTTCAGTTGCTCCAAAATTAGTTTCTGCTAAAGTTCGTCCTGAAATGCCTTGCATTGCTCTTTATGATGGTGATCAGAAATGGTAAGCAAAAGGATTCAAATATATTTTAATAACCAGTAAACAATGATTAACATTGGTTTTATGTAATTAATTTAATGAATTTTCAGGTACAGAGCATTTATCACTCAAGTGATGGATCAAAATAGAGTTAAAGTTTTTTATGTTGATTATGGAAATGAGGAACTGGTGACAACAAATAATATTAGAGTAATAATACCAGAATTAGTTCAAATTCTTCCAAAACAAGCTATCAAATGCAGCTTAAATGGTTTTCAATCTGGATCAATGGACAAAGAACTGACTAAGAGTTTTGAGAGCTTGGTGCTTGAAGAGCAATTGACTTTAACTGTTTTGAATACTCATTCCAATACAGTTATTGTAGATTTGTGTGATGGAGAACACATACCTGCTCCAGCTAGGAAAGACATTGCAGGAAAATTAAAGGCTCTTGAAAATTCTAAAAAGCAGGAAGTCATGGGCGTTCCACATGAATCACCCCCTAAACCACTACAAACAAGGCCTCAAAAGTAAGAACATATTTAAATTGGTTTTAATACTTGATTTTTTTAAATCTTTGAATATAAATTTTTATATTCATTCAATGATAGTAGCATTATTAGATCTTTAAAATTTTTATTATAAAGTTAGTGATAAAAATATCTATTTACTAAATTTTGTTATGTAAATTAATATATTATGCATACATAAGTATAATACATTAATTTGAATATTTTAATTATATTATGGAAGGTTTGATAAACTCTACCTGTAATTAATCTTCAGTATACAAAAAGCTTTGAGTTTTATGCAAGTTATTATATTTTTTAATTTATTACTCACAATATTAAATTCATAATTTAAAAACAAATTAAATATGTAATAAAAAATACGTAACTGAAGGTTAAAAATTTGAATGGAGAGTAGTACTTGTACATTAAAATTTACGATACAGAGATATAACGACAATTAAGTGCAAAGTCTTACTGAGAAAATCGTATACATTCAACAATTTTAATTTTAAGTTCTGTACATTATAAAATTAAAAGACTGCTGCATCATAGGTCCGATGTGAAACCTCAAACACCCTTGATTCAGAAGCAGAGAACCAAAAATAAGAACGTAAAAACACGGTAAAAGAACATTGAAAATAGGAAAAGGGATTACTGCTTATGGCTGTGCTTTTGTTAAATTGACAAACAACAGCATCTATATCTATCTAACTACATCCTTTCTTGCTCATAACTTAAACTTACAAAATTTCAATAACATAATTGACTTAATTGATGACATAAAAAAAAAAGTATAGTTATTTATTAATTTGATTTCTGTTATTAAATTATAACACATCTTAAAATTGAATATGGGAAAGTTAAAATAGTACATATACTTTATTTCACATTGCTTAAACATATACTATGTTTTACACATACTCTGTTCTTAATTGACATTGGAACTGATTTAAGGATTTAATTTGCTTACCATATTATCATTTAACCACCATTAACAGCTTTTTTTCAATTAAAAGTTACAATAACGCACAAATGGTTTTTGGTTACATTTCCGTCATGCACAGACTGGTTGTGTTTGCATTCAGCTTTCTAAAGCGTCTAGAGGACCACAGTCCACTAATCTTTCTGCCTCTTCCTTCAATCTTTAGCGACAACAACTGGAACGAAGGCACCTGGGAGAAGGACCAGCGCCAGGGACAGTCTTACAATGCTAAGCCTAACAACTACGAGCCCTACGAGGGTAAACCCAAGTATCGCAAGGACAACGAGAACGAGCAGCATCAGCAGCAGCGACACGACAACCACTTCCGTAAAAACAGCGGGCCGGACTTCGCGAGCAACGGACCGTCGCAGAATAACCGTTTCCAGCAGAAGGCCAACAACGATTTCCAACCTAACGACAGGTTCAATCGCGGCGGCGCCAAGGAGAATCTCGGCGGTGGGGGCAGGTCGAGCGTGAGCGCGAGGTTGGAGCGAAGTTACGGCTCGGACAGGACGTCTAGTGACAAGGACTCGGATACATCTTCCAGAAGCGGTGGCAGAAGAAGTAACAGAGGAGGCAGGAGAGGCGGGGACGATCAGCGCAGACGCGACGGTCCGCCTAACAACCGCAACCGCATGGGAAGATGGGAGGACGAGCAGGCTAGCAATGGTCCCAGGGAGAATGACAACCAGCGCAAGAGCTTTAATGGCGACATGAATGCTCCTAGATCGAAACCGTATCGAGACAATAACAATGTTAGTTATGATAAGGTAAATCAATAACTCTAAATAGTGTTATAAATATGTTAAACTGTGATAAATAATTGAGTGTATTTTATAGCAAAACAAAAATTCCAATTGGGAATCGCCACCAAAGGCACCGGCCAAAGCGCCACAAACACCGTCGACACCAGCGGCGAAAATCCCGCCGCCGAACATAACTGTCGGCGCGGTGAAAAATTCCACTATAGTTTACTACATCAGTCCAACGAGTTTTTACGTACAGTTATGCCCAGATAACGAGGGATTAGATGCTGTTATGGACAAGATATATGCTATTTATGATAAAGGGGGAAAGGTAATAATAATAATAACAATGATAATGATCTGAAAATCTTATTGCTTTTCTGGGTATGTGTTTAATAATACGATGTTTTTAGGTTTTGCAAGCGTTCGACATCAAGCCTGGTATGCAGTGCATAGCCCAGTACTCGGGTGACGAGCAATGGTACCGTGCGGTCGTGCAAACCGCACAAGCTTCCACGGCTACGGTACATTTCGTCGATTACGGAAATGTCGAAACCGTTAGCTACGGCAAGATCAAAGAAATCGAGCCGGAGTTCGTGAAACTCCCGGCTCAGGGTGTACACTGCAAGCTCTTCTGCCCGCACAAGTCAGACTATACCAAAGAAGAATCCGATAGATTTTCCAATGCATTGACCAACAAATCGCTGGAGACTGAGTTCGTTACCGAGGAGAACGGAATTTACCAAGTTCTCATGAAGGAGAAGAGCTGCGCGAAATACATCAATGACATGTTCGCCAATGGCGTGGATTTGATGAAGCAGAAGGATGCTCTACGCAATAAGTCGAGGACGACGGTTAGAGGGGAAACAGTAGCGGCGCCTCCGGATTACGTGGCATTGGACGATAAGTGGCTGGAGAATAAATTGGAGCCGGGGAACAAGCAAGATGTGCACATAACGTGGTTTATGAACCCAGAAAACTTCTATTGTCAGATTTTGAGACAGACGAAGGAGTTCCGCGATATGATGAATGAGATCCAGACTGCCTATGCGAAACGATCACCCGTATCTGAGAAATTGAAGGTAATGAATGCTTTCTTCTAGAGTTTGTAGATTTTTGGGGTAAGAGAATTTGTTACATATATTTTTGAATGTTTAATTGTTTAGGTTGGCTCTTCGGTGATAGCTGTTCTTCCCGACGACGGAGTCTTATACCGAGCTGAAGTGGTGGAACTAAACAAACCCTTAGGTCACGTAGTGCAATACGTAGATTATGGAGATCGAGCGATGGTTGATCGACAGAAGATTTTCCCAGTAGAAAGGAAGTTCACAAAATTACCAAAACAAGCTGTTTTCTGCGGATTGAAGAACGTCGCACCGCCATCTGGTTCCAATTGGTCAAATTCTGCGGGAACGGAAAAATACTTCAATGTGGAAAAACTTGAGTGCACCTTCCTCGAATTTAAGAATAACAAGTATTTGACTTCGTTAAAGAACAAGGGGAAAGATTTAGCTAGTGCCTTAGTAGACAAAAACTTGGCTATATTGTCAACTGCTCCTGTAGAGAAAATGACCAATGGTGAGTTTAAGTATAATAAAATAGTACGGATTTAGATATTTTATTCTAATATTTTATTGTTTAATTTTATTTATTAGGTGTTCAAGAGGAACCTGAGGTTCTTGAAAAAGTAGAAGTTCCCAGGATCGATATTAATTTGTTGGAAGGACAAACTTTATATGTCAGAGTTTCAAGTGTTGAAGGTGTCTCCAAATTTTATGTTCAGTTTTACACCGCAGATGGTTGTCAAATAACCGTTGACAATTACATGGCTAAAAAAGATCCGCAGGTTTGTACTCATCAATCTTTTATTTGAACAATTAGTTTATATTTATTTTATTTTGAAAACATGTAATTTTATTTGTTTCTGTGAGACACCTCTAGTGAAAAATTAGCATTTATATGTTCTTTATTAATTTATTTAGTTGAATTGATTAAAATTTCTTTGTGTATCATTTTCACTGTTACATTTTTTCAAAATTCGTGTAACTGTAGTTTGGTTGTATCAAATCTTTATATGGAAGAATCTTCAAATTAATAGTTCTATAAAGGTAAGGTAATTAATAGCTGAGGTTAATAAGCCTTCGTTCCATCAAAAGGTACACAAAATGCAGTTCAGGTAAAAATATATATTGAAAAAACCATTAAATAAAAATGTGTCAATGTCAGATGATGCCACGACTATCGTGTCACGAAGTGTGTATTGGCGCGGGCTGTCTAGTTAAGTGTAGAGGCAAATGGAAGCGAGGTGTAGTCATTAATTTTACGAAAACGAACTATGAAGTAAGACTCATTGATACTGGAGAGCACGAGACAATTTCTTTGAAGAGCGTGAGTTTAATTTCTACAAAAAACATGCCGATCAGAGTGCATGTCAACTTGGTTATCCGCTGCCTGTTATTTTCCATCAACAATCATTACAAGCATCGACCGTTGGAATATTAATTAAAGCAGCGTTACTTCTGTTAATAATCCAAATTGTTACATGCAATAAAAGCTCGACTAATCTGGAATAATCATTATTTCCGTGAAATAACATTGTGATGCAGCATGCTCTTACTATTCGTGATACTTATAAAAAAATATGGCTATTTTCAAGAGCCTTTGAATGTCTCATAACAACTTTAACCACCGACCACTAATTATCATAATGTGTTATTCATGAAAATTTGCCACTCTTAACAATTATTCAATAATTTTATATAGCCGAAAACTATAGGAATAACTTATACTAAGTTCCCTTAATATATTTATGTACCAGAAAATATATATTATTTAAATACTGCGAAGAATTCTCAAGTAGGATGAATGACTTATTTATCATTGTTATTAATTACAAAATTCATTTTATCTAGATGTTGGGACTGCCAGGACAGCTGTCAGTAATGCAAAATCAGGCAATTGAGTGTGCCCTTTTTGACGTGCCGATTTCGTCAACGGCTGACGAAACTCTCAAGAAGATTACCGGCAAAGATGTCAAGATATTCGTTGAAAAAGTCGAGTGCAACAGGTATTTTTAAAATTTAATTCTCACACAAACACAATTTTAACATAATTACTAACCTTTAAGTGTCCATTCAACAGGCTTGTAGTACGACTCTTTGACGCGCATGGCAACACAATCAAGGTCGTAGGTAATCAGAACATCGAGAAAATCAGCCCAATTTGCAGCATGCAGATCCTGAGCTCCACGCACGACGTCAACGTCACCTGGATCAACGACTCCAACAGCGTCTGGCTACAGCGAACAGCTGACGCCACGTTAGAGCAGAATCTTTTACAGGCTCTATACGATTATTACTCTGAGAATAAGGAACAGATTATACCCGAAGAGAACGGGGTGTACGCCGCGAAGAGTGTCGATGGAAATTGGTACAGGGCGAAGGTGCAGAAGGGTAACGACAACAAAGCGACGATAACTTTGATCGACTATGGAAACGTCGAGGATATTTCCATAGATGATGTTCGCACGCTAGAGCCACAGTTCTATCTGCCTCATCAGCTGGGTATCGAGGTGTCCTTGACCGTGTCACTGGCGGGCAACGATGACGAGCAGAGGAAGATCCTGAACCCGCTTTTAGACAACAAAGTGTTCTCCGCCACGTTCTACAACGTAAACCGAAAATGGGTCGCCGAGCTATCCGAAAACGGCGAGAAGCTGAGCGACAAACTCGCCTCAACAGCAGTCGTCAACAAGACCACCAAACCCCAATTCGAAGCCGTCGAACTCTCAGACATGGTGGTAGGTGAAAAGTACGACGTCATGGTCTCACACGTAGATAACCCGAACCAACTCTGGCTTCAGCGCAGCGAAGAACTTATCGCCGTCGCCGAACTCCAGAGCCAGCTTCAGGAAGCTTCATCCGTGTATCTCGACTGCAAAGGCGTGCCGGAGGAAAAATCCCTCTGCCTGGCCATGTACTCCTTCGACAATCTCTGGTACCGCGCTGAGGTACTCGACGCCGACGACGATATCACGACGGTGCGTTTCATCGACTACGGAAACACTGACATCATCTCCACCAGCGCAAGCAAGTTGAAGCAACTGCCGGAGAAATGGAAGGCTGTAAAGAAGTACGCGATCCAGTGCAAGCTCGACGTCGTGCCTATAAACGCAGATGACTGGACTGAAGACGCATGCACCCGCATCTCTGACCTCGTGATAGAGAAACGCGTGCAGGCGCTGATAATCGCTGATAAAGCGCCGATGCGAGTGGATTTGTTCGTCGAGGACCAGAGCGCGTGTAAGTTGCTGGTTGATGAAAAGCTTGCCATGTACCTCCAGAGTCCCGAAGAATTCGAGGAAGAGATTATCGACGAGGTGCAGTTGGATCCAAGATCAGCGTTCGTTAGCTGTGTGATCTCGGTGGATCAGTTCTGGATGCAAGAGGATAAGATGGTGAATGATCTGGAAATGCTAAGCGACAGGCTCGTCATGGCCTCCATGCTCCCCTCTGAGCAAAAGACAGAGGATGGATTACTGTGCATCGCCCACTTCCCCGATGATGGCTTGTATTACAGAGCGACGATCCTGGGTCAGACTGAGGAAGGTATAAAGGTTCGGTACGTAGATTACGGCAACGTCGCTGTAACGACGGATCTTAGAGCCATTCCGGACGATCTAGCTGCTATTAAGCCTCTGTCGAAGAAGTGCAGATTGGCAAAGCCAGATGGTGTCGAGCACTGGCCCCACGGTATCAACGAGGAGTTTAATAAGCTCGCAGCTGACGGTGCAACGGTCTTCCTCTTGGACGTTATTGAGGAAGGCGAAACGAACCTTGTTAAGCTGACGCACGAGGATAAGGATGTAGCGATGGAGCTTTTAGAGCAGTGCAACCAGCACCACTCCAGGCTGGAGGATGAGGGAATCGTCATCGAGGAGGATAAAATCATCATCACGGAGGAACGACCATCTCCCATCGGCGAGGAGAACTCCGTAGTCACGGACGTATGCACGGTCAGCTACGTCACGTCACCCGCTGAATTCTGGATTCAAAAGAAGAGCCACTACGGAGACCTTGACCACGTCTGTGATAGCCTCATCCAAGCGGAATCGTTCGATGTCGTGTCAGAGATCAAGGAGGGTAAAATCTTGGCAGCCAAGTTCCACGAGGATAACCTGTGGTACAGATCGAAGGTGCTATCCCACGGCGAGAAGGGTACCGAGGTGCTATATATAGATTACGGCAACACAGCGGTGACAGAATCAGTCGCGTCGCTCCGCGAGCTGCCCGAAGATCTCGCCAGGATGGCGCCGGTAGCTGTGCTCTGCGCTTTGAAGAGGCCAGACGGCGTGGAAACCTGGTCGAGGATCGCTTGTGAAAAGTTTATGAGTCTCGCGGAAGGTGGAACTGTAGAGTTCCAGTATAAGGAACTTGATAACAGAAGTGCTTCAGATATGGAGCAGCCGCTGCAGCTCGAGCTCCATCACGAGGGCCAGGATGTTACTGAGCTTCTGCTGAGTCACGAGAAAACGTTACAAGGCAGCGAGGCCACTGTACCTCAGGACGCAGAGAATTCCTCTGGTGATAGCGCTGTTATAGTAGAGCAGCACAGGCTGGAGGTGAACGTTCAGAGCAGCATCTCGAACTCGACAGACGAGAGCGCCGCTGCTCAGGACCTGTCTGCTGTAGATGTCAACCATGATGCGAGGCTGTGCAGCACGGAGATTGAGATGCATGAGACTGTGACGAGCAGCAAGACTACCAAGGATGAGAACAAGACGTCGTCGATCAGCGATCAGGGGCAGAGGATCGACGTCTCCGACATCGAGATCGTGCGGTTCAGCCCCACCCATGGTGCCTCGTCCCCAGAGGAGAAAATTGTACCCGAAAATTGCAGGATTAACAACGATGGCGCGAGTCTCAATGACACAGATGAGCTCGTCGTTAAAGATGATGTTCATGAGGCAAATGCATTCGACAAAATCTGCGACGCCGAGGACGCGAAGCACGTAGTCACAGACTCGAAGACAATTAGTCATGATGATGGAGCTGACCCCAGCGGCATCTCTAAGACAGAGATACCCGTGGATCTCTCGGATCCGTCGACACCCAAAACTGCACACGCGGATAAATTGGTAGCCGGCACTGTTAATGCTCAATTAGTGTATGAGGAAGAAGATGAGATCATTGCTGTCGTGGTCAACGAGGACATTCCAAAATCGTCGGAAAATTAAATACACATGTCGTATATTCCAAAGTTTTCTCTCTCTTTTTTTTAAAGTATATAAATGAATCGGATACTTTTTTTTATTTTACTTTGATTGGAAACATAAAAAAGAAGAAAGATTAGAAGGTTTTTAGCGACAGCTGCCTTGCTGCATGAGAGAGTTTGTTTTTATTTTTTTTTAAAGGAAAAATATGTTAAGCATATAGACTGTTTATTGTTTATCGGTTTATGTTTTTCTAACTCTGAGATGCTGAATTTTACGCTTAGGGTGTATTTACGTATTTTTTTGCGATATACTGTAAGACATCTGCGTAGTGCAGCTATTGTACGAAAGATTTTATGCACAAAAAGGTATATATTGAAAAATAGAAAAAACAAAAAAAAAATACTTAATGAAGAATATACCCTGTCTAAAAACTGTAGATAAAAACGAGTTAGAAAAAAGAATAATAATAAGCACCAAAGACATTGAAAAATGAAAAAAAAAAAAGAAAAAAAACAGTCTGTGCTAAACTTATAATGTAATAAATCTTTTTACTTCAGAAATCTTTCGATGTATTGTATAGACATCGTAAGTTAGTGACATTGATTTCGAGAAGATTTACTTATTTTTACGTTATAATTATTTCTTATTATATTTTTAAGTGTGCCATTAAGATTTTTTTATTTTTTTTTCTAAATATTTGGCGCATTTTAATTTATTTCTACATGGATGACTGAAAACTCTGTGTTCCATATAAAATAACTTAGAAACTTTCAGAAATAATTTAATATATTGACAACTTCAATATAATTCTTTTTCTTTTTCATTATGTTAATAAATATATAACAAGGGAAATTGTAAAAAAATATGGTTAATAATTACAGCTAACTTTTGTAAGTTATATAAACTTTGCGTAAAATCTATATTTTGTTAACTTTTCAAATTTTGTAAAAAAAAAAAAAAAGAGAAGAATAAATAACATTGTTATTACTTGATAAGTAAAACAATTAAATGAATACAATGAATTGGCACTAAAAATTTGTATTCATCAAAATCAAACTAAATGTAAAAATTTTTCGCTTAAAAGAAATGTAAATGAACATTTAGTCCTAAGTAAATTATAAATTAATAATAAAAAAAAATCCAGAGTATTAGGCTCCGATTTGAGCCTACATCCCGCGTGTTAACTTTGCGAATTTAGGATGTTACATTCGAGTTAAACGAACAATGTTATGTGATTACTATGATGATAAATAGTAACAAATATTAGGAGAAAATCTTCAATCTAGTAAGACTTTGTACATTGCGCAAAATTAATTTTTCTTAATAAAGTTTGATACAAAAACTACAGATTTGTAATTATTTATATAAAATTGTATACTTGGTCTTACCCATCATTGTCAAAGCAAAACAACTTGCTCATCTATTTATTTTGTATTTTGTCAGAGGCTGAAGAGGCTAAGTACTTATACCTATACGATCAGATCCTTAAATTCTCTGTAATTTATTTTCTAACGTTAAAAAATGTACTACAAATTACTACGTCTACTTGTCCTTTATATTTCCAAAAAAATGTATGCGTACATCGTATAATTCATTACCCTTAGAATGAATTTTTCCACCAGCTCACCACGTACTACTTTAAGCTGAGCCTGGGCGACCTACCGCGTGCCCCTACTTTCCTCGGTACGACTTGCACGGGTGCCTTGTCCAACTCATCCATTCTCACCCTAAGATTCGGCCCAGCGGCATTGATGGCTACGCGGCCGAGGCTCGGATCGTTTGCCGGTTGCTGACTCTTCAACGGTGGCTCATCGTCGACCCGACGCGGGTCGCAGCAGAAGCCGTATGGTTTTGGTGGCGGCGGTGCCGGCGCATTACCGCGGTATGACCTCGCTGCTGATTTTAACTTGCCGCCAGCTGGTGATTTCTTCATATTGATGCGTCGTGCAGTGGAAAAAGAGAGGTTAGGTTGGGAACTAGGCGGCTGTGTATATCGTTGTTAGTGATGACTTTTCTTGGAATATTTTGTTTGTTTATTGAGAGATGAGGTAGGTAGTGCTGGCTAGATACTCGTAGGTTAGAGATGATAGTTCATTTCGCGGATTGACAATTCACGTATTGAGATTTTTTGTTTTAATATTATATAGTTTATGATGCGGTTCTAAACGTTGCATTATTTTTGGTTTTTAATTGTACTGGAATTTTGAGAATTTGATTCTTTTGATTGGTTAATTAATGGTTGACACACTAAATTGACAGATGCATATTGTTTTCGTTTAAAAACAAAAGAAAAACGATTGAAAATGTAAATAAAAGCTACATATACTTATTCATGTGTTCTTGTTCCTTTTTTTTCTGAATTTTTGTACTTGTCGATGGAGTGATTACAAAGTGATTTATAATTGTAGGAAACTAATAAGAAAAATGAACAATTCCAATATATCGTCAGCCAATATTGGCTCAACGCAAAGTCAGAGGATACAAGAGACAGAGAATTCAGAGCCATCAAATACAAGTAAATTTATGAATAGTATTAAGTCTGAATTGCAAGTGCAGAAGGATCAGAAAAGGAATAATCGGGAGCTTCATCAGAAACGAGTGCAAAATTTAAGAAAGGAGCTGGAGTATTTGAAGGCAACAGAATGGAAGTACCAGCTTGGTGATAGGTAAGTTCTAAATAATAGTAATTATTAATTATACACTTTAAGCTATAATATGAATATTTTTTTTGCAGGAACTTGGATCAAACTCATAGAAATTAAAATTAAATTTTTTTTTTTTTTAAATATTAGATTGTCAGTCAAACTGAAAGGAAAAGCATAATTTATTTGGTTATATGAAGAAACTAGGAAAGACTAGAGAAGTTCCAATATTTTTTTTATTTATAAAACCCACATAGAAGTAGATTATGATTCAATATAAATTTATGGCATAATTTTAAGTAGTCATTCTACAAGATAAGAATATACAATTATTCTATATTTCAATCTACCAAGTATTCATGTTCTTGATGACCTCATAGAATTCATGGAAGTACCTTACATTTCTAGTATCTAATATAACTCTTGTAAATTAAATACAAATTTTACGAATGTGTTTTGTAAAATAGTAGTTTTGTAAATAAGTCCAATATTAAATATTTACTTTTTATGTAAATGAAGTTTTCATGAGATTTGTAATGTGAAATATGTATATGTATTGTTAAAAAGTGTAAAAAAACTCAAATTCTTTTTACATGTACATTTTTTTTTATTTTTCAATTCGCACTGTAAAAGCCTGTTATGCGCATTCATCATTGAAGTTTGTATTTGATATTGATTTTTATTAAAAATCAGATGTAATAAACCAGTCCGATTATTTTGTGCCTTGTATAAAAATTAATTTATGGTTTTAGTAGTAGTTTCTATTGTTTTTCTTTTGTATCAAAATTCCAGGCTCCAGTGCGATGAAGTCTAAAATATATACACATTAAACATTAAAATTTTTATATTGAAAATGACAAATAAATTATTTTTATAAAATAAAACTTGACTCACCTTTATTAATTCCATACTATACTGATTGGATCTTGATTTTTGGCTTTGACTTTGCGTTCAATCAGGTTCTCCAAAGCTTCACTCCTTACACTCAATGTTTCAATTTTTTCAACAAGTTGTTGGTAAGGAGAAGCTGGTTGCCCACCCATCACAACATGTCCTAATTTACTGTCAATCTTAGCATCAAGTCTTGCATTTCTGATAAGGTTGACAATCCAGCACTCAGCAACATCAACTTCCATGTTGAGTTTTTCAGCAAGCATTCTATTTTATAAAAAAAGTTATTATTAAGAATCTTTTAAATACTAATATATAGTAAAAATAAATAAGTAAAAAATTCAACTGACTGAATACTGATGCATTGGTGAATTCTGCAGAAAGTTTCAAAGATCATCAATCTTGCATTTTCAACAAATTCATTGAGCAGAGCAATGAGGAAGAAGTCGTTGCACAAGACAGTATGACATTCCTGTAACTTTTGCCTAGCTCCATCAAAGTCGAAATTGACATAAAGATGTTCAAGGAATTCAGTGATTGGATCCCTGTAGGTGTATGACTCTTGCTGAATAACCTTTACAAGATCTTTCAAAGCAGATCTTCTTGACCTGTTAACAATCACTGCAGCAGTCAAGTAACGAAGAATGTGTGGGCACATTGTCTGAATGGCATTCAAGTAGCTAAAAATTTGTTTTAGATTATTTTATTATCAATCATTACTTAGTACCAAATCTCAATAATTCTATGATTAAAACATACTGTGGTCTGTAAAGGAACATATCAATGATCATGTCTCTGCCCTTAATGTGATTGAAGAATACAAAAAGACTCCAGTGGATCAACCATGTACGCTGCTGCAAAACCTGAAGTGGGCTTCCAATAGCATTGCTGTCAATGTATTCTCTTACTTTGTTAATGTCTTCAAGGGCAGTGTCCCATTCTTGTGTAAGGATTTCTGATGCAAGTTTACCCCAGGAAGCATTCAAGTAATTCTGAAGAAGAAATTTTACAAAAATGTAATTAAAAATCTGTTATTTCCATATTAAAATTATAAAATATAAATATTTTACCTTATCTGTAGGTGGCATAACCAACATATAGAAATACAAGTATGAACTTGACACTTGGTAGTTACCACACTCGTATCTGTACTTGGCAAGCTTTACAATATCATCCATCATTTCTATTCGGAACTAAAATTGAAGTCAGTAATTAAAAAACAAAATAATTTAATAAATATAAAAATTAGGAATATAATTGTAATACTAACATTAGCTTCTTCTGAAAGAAACTTGATCAAGCCTTTGGAGTCGCGCATGCTCTCCATCTTTTTCATGATTTTCTCATCGCTGATCAGAGTCAGGATAACCTTGGCATTTTCTTGCAATCGCACCAGCTCTTGCAAAATTTCCTGCCTTCGACCCTTCATCTCCTGCAAGATACAAATACAATATATTGTTTATATCCTCAAACTACAGAAAACAAGGTACTACTTTTGACAGTAGCTATTGCTACAAACCTCTGCCACGTTGATATCAGGATTTAACTGTTGTTTTACATCAATCACATAATCGATCATGTGGGTTTTGCTGAGTGTTTCAAGCTTGGCTTGGAGCAGCTCATTTTCGTCGAAAATCTGGAACATAAACATTCCATTTATAACTCATACAAAAATCATATTTTCACGAACGAACCATCACGAAACACAGAAAAAAAAGCACAAAAACACTGATACATCAAAAAAATCATGTATAAATGCTGGAGGCGAGTCACATGGAAAAGGCAAGCAGGTGTCGCGGAAACTCACAAGTTTGGCGCTCAAGAACTCGAAATGCGGAAGCACCAAGTGGCGATCGAGGTACTGGCCGATGCGGCACGTCAGGTCAAACTTGGCCATCTTCGTCGGGGCAGTTTATCTATTCGTTCTTCGACGAAAAGAACACCCAAGCGAAGGGGGTTAGGCGAGTATGAGGTTAGGCGACAATCGAGCCGACCTCAAAATCGCGTCACAGTCGCGATTCGAAAGGCGGCGAGGCGGCGCTTAGTTCGTCTCTTTCACGTTCAGTCTGATACTCTGATGACACGTGTAGCGTGTAGAGGGCGGTGTATGAGGTTTTTTTCGTGATCGTGTGTTCTGTTAGTTCTTGTCGATGCAAATTCTTTATAAGTACTTACTTAGGATTTGCTTTACTTTTTCATTTAATTTTGTCTTTTTGTTGTTCAAGTTTAGGCTTATATTAGAATAGAAAAGATTACACACTATGTTGGTGTAGATTGTTTGAACGAGACTTCGGAAAGCTTTTCTGGAGTTATGTTTTGATCCCGAAAGCACGTGGATTTTATCAAAATATTGAGTTGATTGATAACAACAACTCGAACTTTGAGAGTCACTATCAGATGGTAATTATATTATTTTTTACAAAATATGATAGAAGTTTAATTAAGTATGTATATAAAGAGCTCCTCATATTTGTGTTTAGATATTTATTTTTATAATTATCTGTTTTAGAAAAACGTTAAAAAATGGAAGAAGTCAGAGAGGCTATTGGCATTGACAAAGTTGATATGAGTGGGAATCTCATATTTATCGAAGAAGAGCACAAGTCAGATGCAAATTTTGTTCTTCATGCCATCACATCACATTGTATAAACAAAAATCATGTAGCATGCTTTGTTTTGTTTCACAATACGTTTGGTCATTTTCACAACGTAGGAATGAAACTTGGATATAATCTCAAAAAGGCATGTGATGATTCCCATGTGAAAGTTATTGAACCTCTAAGAATTATATCTAAAAATTTACAAAAGCAAAATACTGAACTTGACAATGAATCATTGGAATTTAACGTTAAAAGTGGAGGCAGTGATTTGGCTAAACAAATAGTTCAAGTTATTAGAGACGAATGTGCAAAAATTAAAAAATTAAATTCTCAAAAAGTATACATAATAGTAGATGATCTGAGTCACTTGTTTGATATAGGACTTAATATCCAAGACATTTGGCTTTTTATCAGACACTTAAGGTCTATGGGAAATGACGAGCCCCATTTAACACTTTGTATTGCTAGTCATGTATACAAAGCAGCACCAGATCTCTGTGAACCAAATATAATAGCTCTTGGTCTGAGGCACTTTGCTGAGCTTGTGATAAATGTTCAACCATTGGAAACAGGATTTTGTAGAAATGTTTCTGGTAAAATGATTATTTGTTGGAAGGCACATCAAGAAAGACAAAAATTTAAATGGCCAGAGGAAATGGTTTATTTATTTAAATTGTCTGACAGACACGGCAAGCTTTTTGCTCCTGGGAGCTCACATGTTATATCCTAAATATTTTTATACTTAAAAAAAGTTACATAAAAAAATAATAAAAATATAAAAAATATTTTCATACTTTTAATTAAAGCTTTGTTTTATTTCGAAATATCAATATCTTATACCTTCAAATTCGTATAAACTTTGCTAGAATTAAAAACTGTCACCTACTGAAAGTGTAACGAGACCCTGGCGCAAGAAAAAACTACATTTCTGTACATTTTCGCGCAGGTATGTACAAAAACGTACAAATTAGTACAGAAATCTACGAAAATGTACAGGAATGTACACGAATGTACGGTAATGTAGATAAATGATCATCAATAGTATATTACGCACCATCCCAAGCGAAAATCATCTTAGCTTATAACTAATAAGAAAATATATTGATCTTAAAAAAAAAAAAAAGAATAAAAAATAATAAGTGTTATACATTATTCTTATATATTATGTTTTTATTTATTTATTTATTTATTAACATTTAGACGGGCTAAAAAGCCCTTTATAGAAAAATATTTTAAAAATACATAATTGTGCACAAGCACGACGCAATAAACAAAGTTCACAGAATAATAATCGAGGGATAAATTCATACGATAACACACACCGTGTTATTACATCAATATCATAATGGACCTTGCGGATCTTTAACGGTCTACCGCCGTCTACGACAATTTTTTCAACAAATTCGGCGAAGAATATGGACAGAACGCAAGACACCTCAAAATTTCATGGGCAACGGCAGTAAGATGTAGAACACACGATAAACATTGATTTTGGAAATACGTTCTCTAGCATTTCCTTAAGCGGTGGGAGAGAAAATTGACAAAAATTACATTGTGAGAAAACAAACTTTGGTAACTATTATAATTAATATTGACAAAATCATTTTTTATGTTTCTTGAGTTGTAAATTCTAAAATTATATTAAGTACTATATTTTGATTAAAGTTTCTGACGAGGGTGACATTGACAAGTTGTAAGAGTTTTCATTTCTTACACCTGCTGCCTCGAGAAGATCGACAGATTCTCACATCAATATAATCACAATAATCGAGGGATAAATTCATACGATAACACACACCGTGTTATTACATCAATAGTTCGCAGAAATTTTATATTATTTTTTATTATTTGTTTTTTATTTTTTTCCTTGTAATAACTATTACTAACACCTATTTATCCGAAATGGTTTCATGAATGAAAAATTTATGACAGTCCCAAATCTGGACATTTATAACTGTTATTATTTTTTATTATTTGTTTTTTATTTTTTTCCTTGTAATAACTATTACTAACACCTATCTATCCGAAATGGTTTCATGAATGAAAAATTTATGACAGTCCCAAATCTGGACATTTATAACTGTTATTATTTTTTATTATTTTTTTCTAAGAGTTATAGTTTTGTATGAATAGTTAATAATTATTATCTGCAAACAAAATTTTCACCAGGAGTGGGAGGAAAAAACTTGACTCCCTAGGAGCGTATTAGTATATTACACAACAAGGGAGGTAAAGAGTTGGCCAGTCCAGGGCACGTGTAAATTGCCCAACCATGTGCTCTAGGGTGGCCCTCTCTTTCCCCATGTTGTGTATACGACTTTTCACCATACCCGGGCCGAAAATACTACATTCGCGTTTCGGAGCCGGGAGCGAAAGTGAGTATGAAATATATCTCATATGAGATCTAATTTCTGAAATTTTTTCATTTAATAGAAAATTGTAGATGAAATCTCATATGAGAACTTACATGAGATCTAATGTCTGAAATTCATAATAGGATCTCATATGAGATCTCATATGAGTTCTCATGTAGATCTCATTTGAGATCTTGTCAAGATCTGAATTACAATCTCACAGGAGATGTCACATTTACAATCTCACAGGAGATCTCATTTACAATCTCACAGGAGATCTCATTTACAATCTCACAGGAGATCTCATTTACAATCTCACAGGAGATCTCATATCATATTATCACGCGGGAAACTATACCTAATCGTGCCGAACTGTGCCAAATTATGCTACACTGTGCTACATATATGACAATTCGAATTTGGCAATAATTTATAGCACGGTTGTGCATCGTTAATTGGCATAGTGAGGCATAGTGCATGGCACAGTTTATTAAGATACCAAAATTTTAAAATAAATGGCATGAATCTGCACAATCTGGCATGGATCGGCACAGTTTAACATAGTATGGCATATAGTACGGCACATTTTAGCATAGTATGGCACATTTTGGCATAGTATGGCACATTTGGCATAGGTAGTATGACATAGCACAGTTTCAGTTTACCGATTCCTGCCAGGTTATTCCAATTTCATGAAAAGACAACGATTTTTTTTCTCAAGACTTGAGATTATGCCACACTGTGATGTACTGTGACGCACTATGCTAAGCTATGTCATACCATGCCATACTATGTTAAACTGTGTCGATCCATGTCAAACTGTGCCGATCCACGCCAGACTGTGTTAGGATTGCGACAAAAGAGGAAAAAAGTATTTTTATTTTAAAATGTTGGTGCCATACTGTGCCACACAGTGTCATATCATGCCAAATTATTACCAAATGTTCGAATTGGAACATAATATGTAGCACAGTAAAGCATAGTTTGGCACAGTATGGCACAATTTAGCACGATATCCGTTTCCACTAGGGAAGTAACAAAAATGTACAGAAATATACAATAATGCACAGATAGGTATGGGACAGTACCGGAATGTACAATAGTATATGTACGGAAATGCACAGAAATTTACAGAAATATACTCTTTTTTCTTGCACCAGGGACGCGCACAAAATAACTGACTTCGAAAAACATATACTTTGTATCTATTATTATAATCAACTTTTAGTGCGCTTTTTTTATAGATTATTTCATACTTCGTAGTGTTTTTCGTAGTCGGTTATTTTCTCCAAAAATTTTTGCCGTTAGCTCAGCGTCGGCGGAGAGCACGAGGATGGGATAAAAGGAGATTCAAATAAAAGTTTTTAAATCAAAATTAAAATTTAATATAAAATAACTTGAAATGATAGAGCAGAAAGAATTCGAAGTAGGGGAAAAAACTAATGACGATCGATGAAGCCGTGCGAGGTCCTTGTGTTCGAGTTCCTCACCCTTTCCCCGTTGACTCTGAAGCGTATTTCGTCGGAGTCGTCCCTATATGCCCTGGTGCGGACAAGGTCTGCATTAGGCGAGGGAGTGGGGGACTCCTTTTGCCAAGAACGACGAAGACGCTCGTGGCGGGAGACAGGCGAGGTCCTCTACGAGGGAGCACCTCGCACGACCAGGTGGTCCGCCAGCCGCGGAGCGCGAGTGTGCTACGAAAAATCCGGCTTCAGCAAAATACCTCGGTGCGGTTGTAGTATGAAGATCGGCTGCAGCTACGGCCGCGCTTGGGGACCGCTCGGTCCCCACCCCAGGTTATAGAGGGTGCGGCCCGTCGATTGAAAATTTTTGTACAAGTGCCTTAAAGTCTCTCCTAAAGAATTTGACAGTTTTTGAGATCCAAAATTATTATTAAGATATTGAAAAAAAATCAAGATTTTCGAAAAAATTGAAATTGAAAATTTTTGTTCAAAACACCTGGGGTATTTGGACCCTATGTGTCATTTAAGTGTTAACCGTCATTATGACGATACGCCATTAGCATAAAACTTATTATCATTACTATACCGTCGAAATAATACTTGCAAAGTCTGACGCAATGTCAATTCGTCTGGATCAAAATAACTGTGCAACAAGTATCCCAAAATTCTGTATACCTGTGTCAAATAATTAAGCTAAACTTATTTTTAATGGCTTTTTGTGCTAAACTGTGCCAAAGTGTGATAAAATAGGGAAAAGTGTTGCCAATTCGTGCTAAACCTGTGCAAAATGTCCGAAATCTCCCTATACTTGAGCACAGTTTCGCACAGTTTTGCATAGTTTGATATACTTTGACACAGATTTGCACGGTTCCACACAGAAAATTTTTTCCACTAGGATACATCTTAACAAAATTCTAATTATCTATTTAAATCAGGGGTACCATAATATCATCTCCCTAACACTGCGCATGCTTGAAGTAGGCATAGGGCCAGTCACAGCAGCCGATTCTCTCCAGATGTCTCAGGTTCGTTTGTTCAGGTATGGGGCGTTAATGAGGGCAAAAACTTGGCGAGAGAAAGTGGCGAATGTCTCTATATAAGAAGGGATTTCATGGAGTATGGAGACTGCAGTTCGTCTTGATCGCTCAAGAGAAGCACATCACACCGCTCCCATCCATTCCAAAGTTGATATACGAAAACATGGAACTCTTCACGGCTATCAAATCGGGGCAAGTAGAAGAACTAAGTAGTTCTCTGCTGAACAACAAAGTGTCGTTCCTGGAAAAGGACAAGAACGGGTTTACGCCGCTACTATTAGCGGCTTCTAAGCTTGGACAAGTGTACACAAAAATTTACAACGCCAAAAAGAAGTTGTTCGGCGAAAAGCTAGGCGACGGCGAGCCCATGAGTGCTCTACATTTCGCCTGCTGCGCGAGGGATCGCAATTATGTCAGGTGCTTGCTTATGTAAGTATACAATTTTTCAAATAATATTTATAGTAATTTTGCTTCCGCCTGGGGTAGTAAAAAGATAGCTAAACGGCTACATTTTACACGCCAGGCTCGCGTAACAAAAATCGAACGTCTTATGTATAGCTTATTGTTTGTAAATAGTATCAGCAACACGTGCGAGGTATTTTTCTCTCTAACGATTGTGACAAACTTTACGCACATTTTTACGATAGATCTTCCTAGATGATTTTTGTGTGAAATATTTATATTAAAAATTAATATAATGAGTAAATTAACATTCAATTGTCTTGTCTGTTTACAGAAGGGGAGCTGACGTCAATGAGAGAAATACAGAAAACTGTCCCCTCTGGCCGGGCTACACACCGCTGCATTTGTGCATCGCCCTTGAGTTCTCGGACGTTGTACCTATGTTATTGTGTCGAGGCGCCGATGTCAACATCGTGAGCTCAAATGTACTCTCGCCGATCTTCATGGCTGAGAGCAAACGACTACTGCTCTTGACACCGATGATGCTAGAAATGTGCAAACCCTGGGCTGTGAACCCAATTGATAAAACAACTGGTCAGAGTCATTTGCATTTGGCGTGCAAGTACGGCCTCGTCAATGTGGCCGAGGCTCTCCTGCGACACGGTGCCAATGCC
>JAPYZP010000424.1:1773-27185 GCA_030522985.1 Torymus sinensis | reverse complement strand
ATTTAATAGAAAAATACTATTAAATATAACTGGAAATAACTGTAAATAACTGCGTATATCAAATCAAACCATTTATAACAATTATTTTCAGCTTCTTACAAAAGTGATTTGGGCTAGGGTTTTTTTTGTTACTTTTCTAACTTTGTTCTTGTAATTTTTGCATAGTTTAATGTTATACAATATGATGGTCTACGTAAACTGTCATGTCATGTCAATGTTGAACATAACTATAGAACTATATATGCATGTTCCATTTCACGCAGAGTGAATTTCCGTCTCAAAATTTCTTATCATCGTGATAGCGCATATATCGTTAACGTGTATTATTGTTTATAAATTATTGTAAAGTATTTCGGGCGACATCATTATCAAAGACATTAATTTTTTAACAAAATATATACAATAAGGTTTTAATTTACAACGTAAGCTTATAAAAAAGAAAATATCATTCACCTATTATAATAAACCGGTGTCCATACAATCAACGGCAAGTGTTCCTTTAGAAATTAAGCTATAATTTCGAAAATCTATCTTTCACAACTCGACCTATAATCCATTAATTCTCCCCGAAATTAGCCTTTCCCTCCCATATACATGAATCATCGCGACCTCATCAAAATCCATATTCGCCATAAATTTCACCTCAAATCGCCGCTACAATATACCAAGAAAAAAGGAAAACGTAAGAATCCGCGCTAGCCTCTCTCTAATTGCGGCTATTCTCGTCGCTGCTGCTCGCGTTTTGGCAGGACACAAAACTATCAATTAACGGCTCTCCCCTATTGGGCGCTACATAAAGCTCTCTGCTTTCGCATCACACACACATACACACAGATTTCGAGCTCTTTATACTTATTGATTGTCGAATATCGTCGAGCGGCGTCGTGTCCTGACGATATCAAGGCCTGTCCCCGGGAATGTGTGCCAAAGACGTCAGCCAATATATATATATAGCATTAATTTGTCGATATATAAAAAATGTGTGTCTTCGATCCCGCAGGATTTGCCACTTGGCGAGTTTCTTCTTCTCCTTCTTCTACCTGCTGTTCATCTTCCGGCTGTCGGACTGGTTCGGTTTGCCGGTGCCGCCCGGCCACACGAATCTCATCCAGATGATGCTGACGCTGAAGCTCGCGGGTCTCGCGTTCGAGGTGAACTCCGCTGCCACGGCGCCCGAGGACGACACGCAAGGCGCCAGCTCGGCCGCTCTGGCCAGGGTCGGTTTCGCCGACGTCTTCCACTACGCGTTCAGCTACATCGGCGTGCTCACAGGTATTATATACATAGCTGTATACTCAGCGCATAATACGCTAATCGCGAGAGTTGTTATTAGTATTAACTGCATGGCTCTTTTTGCAGGGCCGTACTATCGATACAGGACGTACTGGGACTCGCTGCACCGGCCGTTCGCCAGCAAGGTCGACCACTGGGCCGCCACCTACCCAAAGCTCGTACAGATCAGCTGCTTCACCGTCTGCTTCCTCTTGTCCAATTACTTTTTCCCCGCTAAGGTATGTACCACACGCGACGATGACTGGCCAGTCTTTTGTGTAATAGTCATATATCGATCGGTATAGAAGTCGAGGCTAAAAATAAACGTTATAATTCCCTTTTCGCCCCTGCGGTGTATAGTACGCATTGACAGAGGAGTTCGGTGAGCGGTCGTTCCTCTACCGATTCTGGTACATCTATCCGACCTTCGTCACCTTCCGCATGCGCATGTACATCGGCATGGTGATGTCTGAGTGCGTCTGCCAGATGGCCGGACTAGGAGCTTATCCCGATGACACCGAACCGGCGCCTGGACTCGGCCCCAAGGATTATAAGGCTGCTATGGCGCTGTGAGTATATAATTTTAGTTGGATGGAGGAATCGTGTGATGAGGCGCACACGATTAGACCTCATGAAATATCTTTTCGACAATTTTAGAGGAAAGATTTTTATAATTCTCTTTCAATAAGATACTTAATGATCAGCATTGGAAATTGTTGAAAAACCTCATTAAAGAAAAAGTTCATTGTAATGAACTTTACCACATAATAAAGGAGAAAGTATAATTTTATTTGATTAAGTAATCAAAATGCAAGCATCAATTTATATGTTGATTACTTGAAGAGGAATATTTTAAGTATAAATTAAAAAAAAAAAAAATCAATTACCTTTTCAATTTATCCAATTAAAAACTATGATTTTTCTATCCAAAATGTAAACGCTCGATAATTATTTATTCTCTGTTTTACAACGCAAACATCAACGAAATTTCCAGATCCAACGACGAGCGCTCGATCAAGCCCGAGTCCCTGGGCTTCGAGACGGTGCACAACATGAACGTGTGGGAGGTGGAGCGCTGCATCCTGGTGCGCGACGCGATGAAGAAGTGGAACACCTGCGTGCAGTACTGGATGGCGGTGTGCGTGTACAAGCGGTTCCCCCATCGGGGCTTGCGCACCGCCGCCACCCTCACGCTGTCGGCCCTCTGGCACGGCTACGCGCCCGGCTATTACCTCTGCATCTGCCAGATCACCTTCTTCCTGCCCATGGAGGACATCTTCGCGAGGTTCTACAAGCACAGTCCCGACGGCAGTCTGGTGAGTCGCGCGGCTGTTATAATCCCGCAAAAGAGGCTCAGGTCTTTATTAGAGATACGCGTGGGTGTGTGTATATAAACGAGGAATGTGGGTGTACACGGAAAGGGGCTAATCTCCTCGATTCACCTGAGCCGCGTGTATACGCGAGATGGACTGGTATTGATTTCCCGGGGACTTGCCGCTTACCAGATTACACGGAAAGTGTGTTGGATAAAAACGTACACGAGAGTTAGCTCTGAGCGACAATAAATCGACACACCGGTTGATTCCTCCAATTGTAATTTTTTTTTTTTTTTTATTAATTTGCTTATGTTTTGTGGTTGTTTATAAAGGATTATAAGTACTGAATTTCTTTTAAAAACAAATAATAATAATAACACATCTTCGTTGAATCAGCTGGAAATGACTTTGCGAATTTGTATTGCAAAAGAGTATGATAAAAAGCAACAAAAATAACCAATTTAAAATGAATTTGATAATAATTTTGGTAAAAATATAAATAATAACTGTCGGTATAAATGATTCTACCATACACAATTACTTGTGACATTGATTTTAATTCATACGGGATTCTTAAAAATACTACTTGAGATGATAAATTTATTAGAAGAGAAACATTTAGAGCTCTCGCTTCCCTTTTGACGCTTTAAAATTTGAATTATTGACCAAAAATTTAAGTAGGTAGTTGTTAAAAAGGAAAACTTTTAATCTATACGTGTTTATCATCAGAAATAAATGGGTATGGTTTTGGCAAACTTTGCATAAGTATATATAATTTTCTTCACATTTTCTCAGTTCTTTTTATGCTATACCCAAGTCTTACATATTCTACAAAAGAAGGAGTTTTAATCTTTTATTAATTTTTTGTCATTTTTCACAACTATATATTTACCAAGAGAAGTATGAAAAGTTTTAATGTATTCTATACCGGTTATACTATTTGCCAATAGATTCATAATAATTAAATAATACCTCTTACTAATCTCAGAACAATCTTTGAATTTATCAGGCAAAAACGGGCCTGCACTGTCTGCTCTGGTTCACACGGATCTCGTGCATGTCCTACCTGGGGCTCTCGTTCCAGCTGCTCGAGCTCGACGAGACTCTGACGTTCTACAAGAGCGTCTACTTCGCCGGGCACTTCATCGTGCTCGCGCTCTATGTGATAGGACGACTAGTCCGGCCTTACGTGCTACCCGCCGCCCACCATCACCACCATCATCACCACCAGCAGCAGCAACATCAGCAGCAGGAGCAGCCCGAGAAGAAGTACAAATAAGGCGGTGATAACGGCATTGTTACACCAAATAACACACACGATGCATACGTCCAATGAGTATATAAAATAGGAGATGCGCTGTTATATGTATAATCGTCTCTGCTGGGGCCGCGCGCTGCACGGGGTCGGACGCGAGCGGATGTTTCGCTCGCGAATCTGGTGGATTGTGTAATTGAAAGGGATTATTTTACTTTTTTTTTTATTGTTTACGTTGTGATGAGTAGTCTATGTCATTGTTGTTTCTTTGTTAAGCATATTTTAATTTTAATGACAAATATTCGCTTGCATTCGATTCGCGTTGCAATAGCTTGAAACAGTCCAAGTCCATATAGTATATAAGTGTTAAGCGAGATGCTTCCGTTTTTTATTTTACACAAGCGATCAATTTTTTTAGAATTTTTTTCAACGTCAGTGTTAAATTGTGCGTCACGATCTTATTAATGCTCTCTTGGACTTGGATTGCCAATCACACAGCCAATGCGTTATCATTTACGTTCTTCCGTCGAACATTATACTTAGAATCGCGCGTGCGCAACTTTCCCTTTTTCTTCTTCCGCGATGACTTTGTAAATACAAATGTTGAGAGACGCGTAGTAGCGAGACGTTGCAAAACAAAAAAAAAACGGATTATATATCACACACACACGCGCGCGCGCGCGCGCGCATATATACACACAGAAACACATTTTTTCAAATGAGAGAAGGCTGTTCTATATACGCGCGAGCGCATACGTGTTGGCCAGTTTTGAATCTGTCTATTACGGACGAAGAGTGTATATTGTACATATTTCAAGCGTTCGCTTGCGCGAGAGTTGCTCCAGCAAGCGAATGGAAACCGGAAGTTACCGTACATTAGTCTTGTACATATGAGTTTTAAGTTTGATTAAGGCGAACAAATAAAACATTAATTATAAGTTTAACGTTTAACACTGCTCTTTGATAACTGTATGAAAGTATAAACGAGAACTTTTGAACAAAAACGTTTCTTATCGCTGATATTGCATTGCACAAAGGTATATACATTTAATTGCTTCCCTGCGAAATATACTGCATTAAGCTAAGCTGCGACTTACAATTTTAACTTCGTTCTTACAAAACAAAAAAAAAAGAGGAGGAACAAAGTCAGACGAAATAAAAACACAGTGATACGAATGAACAAAATGATTCTAAATTAACGTTTAACGCAAAATTTAACCATATGCTCCCTTCCAATGATAACGCAATAATTAATAAGAGTAATTTAAAATTCATATGTACATCTATACAAACGCGCATTCCGTAAAAAAACAAGCAATGTCAATAATGATAATGTACAAATAAGTGTATCTTCTGATTAAGGGAAAAAGCGTTGTTCAGGTCGGTCAGCAGAGCGCATTGTAAATTACACTGAAGAAGCTGCTTCCAGTAAATTCTTCGTATCGAAGAAGAGACCGAAACAGAGTTAATAAGCCGAAAAAGTTGAAAAGAGAAAAAATGAGAAAAAAAATGAAATAAAAGGTAATATGAGGCGCGAGATTGATTATATCTACATTATTATATTAACTGCGAGAAATTATTAGAATAATGATTGCCATGTACTACTTCCTCGTCAGCATTTTTAGTGCAAATGATTTCATTAGTGCCATTTATTGTCGTTTCGTCGATCAATTTGTTTTTAAGGTAATACATAGTCTATATGGGTGATTCTCGAAATAAATATACGTAAGTTGTGTTTTTTTCATAAATCACTTTATTATTTCTCAATAGTGGTATATATATTTTTTTATAGCTCGTATATTAGCAATATAACGAAGTAAGGAGATGAAAGAAAAATCTAAAGGAACAATCATTACAATATCGTAATTACTTATTAAAAGAACAAAAAGGCCGTTGACGGCACCTTCCTCCTTTTCACTCTCAATCTCTTTGTTATTAGCACGTACACGCGCACAGACTTACTTCTCTCTCTCTGGCTCTTGCCAGTCATCGCCACGACGACGACGACGACCTGTAATGGGAAATTCATAATAAGCGGAAAAAGGATGACCCACTTCAGCCAATGCGCCCATCTAGAGGAAGATCGGCCCACGTTTCTTTTTCGTCATACGAAATGAAAAGGAGCGGGTGATGTGTTCTCGCGTCTGCGCGTTATAGGCGAGGTCCTCTGGAACTCTGTAGGTACACACTTTTCCCTCTCCTGTCTCCCTCTCGCTCACTCTTCCTCTGCGAGCGTACGTAAAGAGCACAAAAAAGTTCACGGCGAGGAGGTAAATACGTAAACGAAAATTTCTTGAATTAAGAGGAGGGAGACGGCGGGTATTATGACTTTATAAAGTAAAAGAAAACGGAGAGGCCGAGGCAAGTAAACAATCAGAACGAGCAGTGGCAAAAAGAGTGAGGCGCGTTTTGGAGAGGCAAAAACACCAAGATGAACAAAAATTTCGTTCGTTTTATCGTAAGAAAACAAAATATATATATATTATATGCTCTGGAACATTCGGCGGTAAACTATATAAGCATTGGATAATCTCTCGTTAACTTTAAGTTTTTGAAAAAGATTGTAACTTTAAGCCAGCAAACATTGTACGAAATGTATAATAAAGAATTGTTGATGCTTAAAAAAAACAGGAAAATGCGCTGTTTTTATTTGCGTGGCGTCCTTCGAAAAAACAAAATCGCGATGAAATAAAAATTCGATTAATATAATATTGGGATGACACTTTTTCCCGGGTAATTTACTGAGAAACCATCTTGATAAATATTCTGAAAGAATATACTGTTATTTCTTCATTTAAATAAAAAATAAAACTTTGACTGTGAGAGAATGCTTCACGTTGAAAATAGATTATTTTAAAAAATATAAAAAATTTAAAAATATTTCATTTAATTGCTAAATTAATTTTAAAATAAGTCAAAGTTTTATATATTATTTGGTTAAACAATAGCATTTTCAAAAAAATATCTAATAGATTATTCTAATAGGAAATTCATTATTTTTAAATAATACCTATCAAATAATTTGTTTAAGCATAAAATACTTGCTAATTTTAGTAAATAAGTTTTTTTTTTAAATTATCATTAGTATTTTTTACTCAGTGAAAAGGGATGTATGTGTCCATAGATACTATACAAGACCTTATATCAGATTTTATGTGGTTTGCTATGCAGATTTTATACACTCATGCAAAAAAAATCTATGAGACTATATAAAAACTAGAATTGTAAAACAGTACGGTTATTTCATAGCTGGTGTAGTCATCAAATATTTTAATTTACCAATTACAGGATGATTAAAAAATTTTTAATCGATACGTAAAAACATTTAGCTTTCATTCTTATTTAATACACAAACATTAAGGGTATCTATATTTATTTGTTAATTATTTACAAAATAATAATAATAATAACTATACCAATATTTTTAACTTGTTAAAGTATATCTAATAATTCTAAATAAATTGTAAATTTAATTTGTTTTGTACATACATCAAAGATGATAACTATATAAACGCTCTCATGTTCTTAAAAACAGAACTTCTGTTTCACTAATAAACATTTTTAAGCAATCATCTTTGATAAGGCCAAGAAGCATAAACAAAAAATTGAGGAGCAAAATAAAAACTACACCAGCGAAAACCACATGCACCCCCCTTAAAAAAAAAATAAATAAATAAAAATACCACCTTCTCAGGTGTATTATTATTATATCATTATTCAATGATTTGTACGTGTGTATATTGTTATTATACATGCCAGAGCTGCTTTCAAGAGGTGTCCAGTGTAGACGACTGCATAGGAAGCAGAGGACAGGACTGGCCCTCTCGGACACCCTCCGGACAGCTGCTCTCGCTCTCTCCCTTTCTCAGCAACCCCGAACTCTCGCTATCTCTTTCTCCCTCTCGATTTTATATTCTCTCGATCTCATAAGCTCTCTCGTTTTCTCGCGAACACAGAAACTCGTGCGGGGGCGGCGGCTGCGTCTCGTTCGGCTCTCTCGTAATTTTCTTTCTCTCTTTTTCTCTCTCGCACCTCGCAATCACCGCGTCGGCAATCTCTCTCGCTCTCTCTTTCTGCGCACCGCATGATCGGCCTATACTATCTGCTTCTCTCTCGCATCTCTTTTCTCGACCTCGGCTAGCAACGAGACAGCAAGACACCGAGACACCGCACCAACCGCTACGAGATCGCCTGCTTCCCTGCCTGCCTGCCTGCTTTTTCTCTCGCCCCGCATCACCGCACCGGCCTGCTTACTCTTTCTCTCGCCGCTACGCGCCACTCTCCTTATCGCCTTACAGCCGCCTGTGGCACCACAGAAATACAGAACTTAGGTTAGCTGGCCTCACTTTGCATTTGTTGCACGTTCTAGTGCCCATTTATAAATATATATATATATGTATGTATTATTATTGATATATTTTTATAATTATTTTATATGTTGATATGATTGTTATGGGAACTGTTGAAGGAGAGGATGACACATGCGATTCTGCCAGACAAAGTTATTTAATCATTGAGTACATGAAAATTTTCGAAATTACGATCTAAATAACGTTGTCTAGAATAATCATTATGAATAGGTAATTTGTATGGAAAATGATATTTCATGTATATGACGTTACTTTTGGGAATGCAGGGTAGCATGCATGATGCATTACTTTGTCATATTTTTCCTTCTGTATTTTAAGAGACTGAGTCAATATTCATAATCCTTTTGTTAGTGAGAATTTTGTGCTTTGGCCAATAGGAGTTGTAATAATCCAATGTGCATTCTTTTTCATGCAATAAAAATTTTGCTTTCAATAATAAATCCAATTTCCTTCGACGACGCAACTCTGTCTCCTTTAAATACGTTTCTTTTAAACTAGAATATAATTATTGTTTATAATCTATTTTGCAAAATATTGCAAAATACACTTCAGAAATCGTTAATAAATGCAATGCTTACGTTACAAAATTCTTTGATTTTTTTTTGCGTTTAATAATAATTAATAAATTGATAATTTCTAGTTAATTTTTTTGTACTTCATTATACTTTATTACAAATGAATGACAAACTTACATAAATAATTTTATTTATGTATCTGTATATGTTATGTGGTTTTAAGTTACAAAATAACGCAGAACTTACACCTAAAAGACGCTAAGCATAAATCGAAATTTTGTCTAGTTGAAATTGAACAAAATTTTGTTGTAATAGTAAAATTATTACATGTAAAAAAATTTTTTCACATTTCCAATCAAATCTTAAAAAGTTATTTTATAAAGATATATATGAAGTCTTTTTTCTGATTGTTTTAACATCAAAAGAAATCGTATTATACTTCTATTTTTCGATGTCATAAAAGAATTGGAAATTTACATGATTCGTTTATTTCAAAATTAAAAATCTTGAGCTTATGGAAAATTTGTGAAAAGATCTTTTCGTAGTTCAAGACAAAATCTCTTATATTGTAATTAGATAAGTCACCTTACTAACTTTCTCATATCTCAATTGACAGTTTCATTATTTTTCAAATTTACATATATATTAATTCAAGAGTAGAAGACATAGAAAGCCTAAAACTCCGCACAACGTCATTTAAAAAAAAATGTGATAGTGTTAAGCTACGTTTTACATCTATGTTGATTTTTACACTTGCCAAAAGTGTATGAGAAGAGAAATAATTTTTTTTAATTACATAATTCATATTTTACTTTGTTTTACTAAGAAAAAGGAAAAAAATTCAAGTTTACAGCGCGTCTTAAGTAGTGACGTGAAAATAAAACAAAAGTAAAATTGGAACAAGACATTGAGTGACAGGATAGAAATAGAATACCTTTTTCATAATTCAAGTCAGTATACTTCAAGTCGGCTCTTGAGCTGTTAATACAAGCGCCTATCGAGTCTGAACTGCCATTGCATACTTAAATTTGGCTCTAGCTTCAATCTCTGTAAGAAGAAAAATTTCATGTTGTATAAATATATTATTTAATACTTTAAAAAACTAAATTTAAATTAAAAATTATCAATATAAAAGCTGTATTGAAGAAAAATACGTGTAAAAATTAAATGAAAATTTTGAAAATTATTGTGACTAATATTTCACTTGTTCCTCACCTGGATTTGGAGCGCGCGTCCTTCGCTGCGGACTTGCTGCGGCTGCGTGTCTTTCCGCGCGAGCTCTTGCTGTCGGAGCGGGAACGGGAGCGTGAGCGCGAGTAACTGCGCCTGCGATCACGGTCACGGCTGCGAGAGCGCGAGCGTGAACGGGACCTGCTTCTAGATCGCCTGCCTCGATCTCGGCTACGGCTGCGGCTTTAGATAACAAAATTTATTTGTTACTTTTGTTATGAAGTTGGAAAAAAAGATAGAAAGTAACGTTTGAATTGAATATTACCTTCTCCAGCGTCTGCTACCACGGCTACGATGCGGGGATGTAGGTCTTCCATAGCGAGCCATCTGGACTCGCAATTCCCTGCCATCTAACAAACGACCATCCATAGCATCAAGTGCGTCTTCAGCATCACGTTTGTCATAGAATCTATAAATAATTAAAAATAATCAAATTAGATTTACTCAACATATTTATTGTACGTATGTGTGAACTAGAACGTATGTATGTGCGAACTAGAACATGTTAAGTACTTTAAATTTATTCAATTAGCTTGTATGCATTTTCCCAGGTACTGTATATACGTATACTGTTGTAAATACAGTATGCGTTGTGTAAGAAAAACTTCATAGAGATAAACTTGTACTACTTAGTAACGGTCAGCTGGAAAATACTCCCTTATCTATTAAAATCCCCCTGTTCCTTAACAAATTTTCTAGTAATTAATAAATGACTTCTTACCTCAAAATGATTGCAGAACATTTCGGAGTCTTGCATAAATTATTGTAATTTTCCGCAAACTTACATTTATATTTGTAATCTAACAATAACTTTTTCAAAAATAAAATAAAAAAATGGAAAAGCATCTGTTACAAGCTAATATTAGCATTCCCGAAAGAACAATTTATCATCCAAACGCTCGAGTAGCAGACAATAATGGCTTGTACACGACAAGGCTCTAAATAAAAATTGTGAAACACAGCAACAGTGAAAATCGAAACCATTTATTATTTATTTATAATAATACAACATCAATAATCTGTCCAAACCACTGTACTTGACCACTTGCGCCCCCTGCCCCCCCTACACAACCTTATTTTCCCGTATATACTCGAGTAACCAAACATGCCTATATAGGCGCTACCCGCCCCGGCCCCGCTAAAATCGAACGCAATATCCGTCGCACGGTTAAATACTGCCAAGTTTGATCGATAAACAAACGCATACAAGTATAATGGTATTTATTATACATATGTACATACCTGACGAAGGCGAATCCCCGGCTCTCGCGGGTGAATCTGTCCCTGGGTATGTAAATGTCGCCGACCTCGCCACAGCGCTCAAATACCCGACGCAAATCCTCCGGCGTCGTTCTGTAAGTAAGATTGTCGACCTTGAGCGAGACCATCCCGTCGATGCGGGGCGGCGGTCGGCCGTAGCTCATCTTGGAGTCGGTAATGGTCGCTGCGTCTTCTGCAAAACAAACTTCCACGATTAGTCACACGATCTTCGCACCTTTTCTCTCATTATATACTCTTATACTGAAAACACACCTTTCGGCAGGAATACACGTATAAAGCGAGCGAGAGAAAAAAACTGGAGCACGCGTGAGCGAGCGCGCCAAGAGCCGTTACAATGCGAGAGAGAGAGCGCCACGCACAAACACTTAAAATTTGCTTCAGCTCCGAAAAAGAGATATGTATACACACTAAGTACTTTGTTTTCTGTCTTACCTGTAAAGTCGGTGGATAGCTAGCCCGTTGAAGGGCGCGTCGATTGCTGTATTCCCTGCGTTCGACGACGACGCTGGGAAGAATGTGTGATTCTACTGCGACGTGAATGAACCTCCTTGCCCCGTTGCCGAGGGCAGACAAGATGGCGAGCACCAAGATGGACACGGCAGAGGCGAGGGGGCACGGCAGAAACGACGCGTGCGTACTGCGCAGCTGCGGATGTCACCTATCCCCTCCAGATTTTCGTTTATGCCGGAAGCGGATGAGAGCTGCGCGCGTGGGATACTACGTTGGTCGGATGGCTTTGGCGCCAAGTTTAAGTTTTCTTTGTTGGTTGTATACCTACTGTTTATTATATCGTTGTTATGAGTTTTGTGAAATTATTACTTGCTACCTATTTAAATGACCGCTTTTCTTAACATGTGTTAAATTTGGTTTGAAATGTGTTCTAGTAAACAGTGCCATCTATTCTAGTAAATATTCAAAATCGTTTAAAAAAAACAGTATTGAAATAAAATTTTGGATTGATTTCTAAATTTCCTTCAAATGCCATTTTCATATATCAAAATGCATTTTTTTTTAATTATAGAATAGAATAGAATAGAATAGTTTTTATTTGTACGATACAAAATAAATAAGTTTCAATCTACCATCCTGCATTTGCCCAGGGGTTTTTTTTTCCCTGTGAGACGGGGAAAAACTAATTGGCAAACCACGTGGGATAAATCCTATTAGGAAAACCCGCCTCAGGATTAAATTAGGGGGCGACGTACTTACTGTAATAGTCTGCTACACTGTTCTCGAAATTTCGAGACTTTTCAGAATTATTTTTTCATACATGTTCCGCCGATAAAACAGGGTTTACGGTAAAGTAGGATCGCAATTGTCCACTGTTACCAACCAAGCCAATTATACAGTTTTTAATTAATTTAAAAAAATATGTCTTTAAATTCAAAATTGAAAGAGAAAAAGGAATCTCTGCAATTGTCGGTAGCAGTAAACACCTTAATTAATGATCACCTTCATTAATAACTAATAATCATGTAAATGAAGCAAATGTCAGCTATGAAAAATTATAGTTACACAAATAGAATTCAATTCAATGGCTGCCCAAAGGTTGTTAAATAATTGCACCAAAATTCTGTCCAACGTTTCAGGTGATTTATTCTCACCCCTTCTCAAGGTTCAATAATTCTAGAAACTTATTCTATAATGTAAGTGGACGCAAGAAACTGCCATCAATTTTAGTCAATTTTCGTGTCATTATTTAACGACCTTTGGGCAACAGAACCATTGAATTCTATTTCTGTAACTTTAATTAATAACTGCAGAATTTTCTCGGTCGGTAACAGTAAAAAAATGCCATTATTTGCTCGGTCGGTAACACTAAACAATTGTATGATTTGCTCGGTCGGTAACAGTAAACAATATTGCATAATTTGTTTCGGATTCCTGTAATACCGACATACAAGCATATAATTATTTATTCAAAGAAGAAATGATTTAATGAAAAACTAACAGTTTTCCTAACTTCTTTCCCATAAATGTATCACCAGAAAACAAGAGAAATTTCATTCTATCACTTAGCTTCCAAATAAACTTATTACTTAAACTCAATCGATAAAACAGAATTTTGGACAGTAATTCCCAGTTTACCGTTATAGAATCAACGTGTTCTTTCCCTTACAGGTATTACATTTAGCAAATGGAAGTGAGGACAGCTATGATTCTTTCATTAATTGTTTACTTTTTCAAGAAATAATTAAAAGCATGATGTCAGTAATGCAGAAATCGAGTCGGTATCCGACGTTCGTTTATAGAGGAATTCTACATCTTACTTTTCGTTATTCTAAGTTAATTTGATTACATTTCATTCAACATGTGTTAGAAAATAATTGGTGACAAAGCTGAAGTGCTGAAAGAATAAATATAAAAAAGATACAAAGGAAATGGTAAGATGTCGTTAAAACACTTATCAGCGTATACTGTACCTTTTTACTTTCTAAATTAAATGTTCTAAATTAAATCAACTTTACAAGAATTATTTTTGTCATCCACTCTTCTCTAACTTATTCTAAATAAAATGCAATTTAGGTTCTTAAGAAAAACTGATAATTGAATGAATTAATAATGAAATAATTTTTTTACTCACTTGATGTAAGTACTTCAAAGGTGGTAAATTAGTTGTAAAATTTTAATAATTTGTATGAATTTCTAATCTTGGTATTAATTTTTATGATTATAAAGATCTGAAGGTATAAATTTTTGAGACTATGGCACATTTTCTAATTTATATTTAAAATTTCGTTTAGATTTCTCTAAAAATTATTTGATATAAATATTAATTTTAAAGAAAATTTAACTAGAATTTTTATCCCAAGTGTAAATTATTCCATTTGTATGTTATATTCATATACTTACATTATTGATACATAATTATTATAAGAAACATATGATAAGTAATGGGATAATGAAAAAAGCATTTATGGCCTTGTAACATTTCTTTATTTAAAAAATCAAGAATTCTCAGACGTTCCGACATTCGTACGAACATGTCCAGCAAATGTCTATTATTATAGCTTTAACAGATTTCCGTTTCTCGCACAAGAAAAACTATATCAATGTTTATCGCGTATACAAAATTCGCCAACGGATCACATTGTAAAGTGTATAATAATCAAATAAATACAGCGCATCGTAAAAAGAGAGACAGAGAGAAACGTGAGTGCAGTTGAACGATACCAATAAGAGAAATATAAGGCAACGCTAGTATTTCGATCAACGTCGCCGCAATTTCGAGTATTTTTTTTCGAAATTCAATAGAATTTCGATTACAATTCTTTCGTCGATCGAGGCACTAGCGTCGCCGAAAAAAACGTAAGATTCGAAATATGCGATCTCGATCTCGTGAAAGATAAAAAATGCATCGTGCGATGGTACGAGAAGTTGGCCGGAGAGAGAAAGAGAGAGCGAAGAAAACGTAAAAACGCGATATAGAAATGTACACAAGAAATTCTTACAATTGGCGTTTTATACATAAATTAAGTTGAGCCTCGGTCTCTCCGTATACTGGGAGTATATAAGCGGAAAAAAAGAAGAGTGAGGAAACGATTTAGAAGGTAAAGGCAGATAACCGAGGATCGTGTCGTGCGCTTCTCGCTTTACATAATTTAAAAAAATCATAATAATTAGTTATTAATTAATTAATAATAGTAATAATATAATTAAAAACACGTGCAATACATAAATTAAGGTAAAATCATAAATTAAGTAAACCTGCGTATAGATCTGCTGTGAATTAGCTTTCTTTGCGAAGTACAAAATATCAATTATACAATTATTTACCACGTACACACGGTGTGTATGTGTGAGTGTCGTGATTCTCGCGGGAGTATATACGTATACACTAGAATACAGAGACAAAGAAAACTGAGACAGAGAGAAAACAGAAAATGTTGGCTAAAAAACTGGCGCGCGTTGTGGGGGTGTGAGATTCCGTAAAACTAATTATCCTCCTGCTTCCTTCGCGTTCTCCATACCTTCTTTTTTTTCTTTTTTTTTACGAAGGACACAGAGGGAACGAAAATGCGATATTCATCTTCGCAGCTCTCTACCCTGACGGTTAGTGCACGTACTCTCTTCTATATATACGTCGTTGACGTTTATCGTGGAGAACTTAAAGTGACGCTTAAGTGGTAAAAAGTAAAATGAAGAAATGGTTTCAGGACTGACCTTTCGTGTTTTATACACTTTGTTATTGTATTATTAATATTATTATTATGTAATTGAGGTGTTTCGTCCTGGCGCTTAAGAAGTGTAATAATTGTAAGCAGAGGATATTCTCCCTTTTTCGTCTGGGCTTTTTTCCTTTTTCATTTCATATAGTAAGTTATATATAAATAGTTTGTGAATGAAGGCACTGTTGTCGGTCGCAATTGTTACGATTTCGACGTACGCTTATTGTAGCATGATATTTTTTTCTATAATAATAAAATATAGATATCAGGGTTTTGAGGCCAGCTTCATTAGATTTAATTCAGTTTATTTATTTATTATTTTTTTTTTTTCACAAAATTTCGATTGTCAGGTAATGAATAAGAGAAAAAAATAAGAAGGAATTTCGAGTCAAGTGAGTTTATTAAAAAAAAATTAATTATTATTCAAATCTTAATACTACGAGAAGTCATTGTGTGGTTTTTTTTTTAAGGCGCTACAATAGACTTCGCCGAAATCGCGAAATCACAATCTTTTATCGCTCGACAATGATAATAATAATAATGATAAAAAAGAAAAAAAATAATAATAATGATGACAAACACGAATGGGACGAAAGGCAGAGCGAAAATCCTCGCGCATCCACGCGCAAGTCGCACGCACGCATACGCACATATATATGTACGCATTCTACACTAATCAACAATTATTTTGTCCTTTTGCAAAAATACTTATAATAATACACACAACCTTGAATAATCTCAACAGCTGTTGGAGAGAGAAAGAAAGAGAAAGAGAAACAAGTGTACTCTTCTTGTTTTTCCTGTCATTATATGCGTATACCAGCAAAATGCCGGCTCTTTCCCCTTGATTTTCTCCTATCCCATCAAAGTCTCGCGCCGAATTTTTCATCGTTTTGTGCAAGAAAAGCAATTCGGTATAGCTTTTCTCGTTTATTTTAAATTTATTTCTCGGAACGCTCGAAAAATTTTTAACATTTGTCATGTACATCCCCGTTAATACTCAGTGAATTTAGCATACGAATAGCTGCCGCAACAATCGCAATGAACTTCGTCATCACTTTTACTTTCGATCCTCGCATATAATCTTGATGTATACAAAAATAATACTCGACGCACAGTTTGTGTACATTAATACTTGTCGCTTTTGACAACGCAAAGCTGCAGCTCTGTGGGGGATGTATGTTATTATTATGCGACGAAAGAAAAGTCGAAAGATACACGATCGAGTATATTATATTAGCTTCATCTCCTTCTTCCTCAAGGCTTTTCGCTTGGGACGGAAACGGTGCGAGCTTAACCATCATCATCATCATCATCTCCTTCATCTACCATCATCATGTACATACGCTCATTAATCTCTACATCGCGCGCGTTAATTTGAAAAGCCAAAATTAATTAATTAATATCAATAATTACAATTAAGTAGAGCGTGGTTCTTTGTTAAGTAGCGTCGATTAAAAAAAAAAGTACGGTAAAACTAGAAAAAAAGTATCGCTAAAAAGAAAAAATCACACACACACACACACAAACATTCGCTAAAACCATGATTCTGGAATACTGACAATGAGTAAGAGAACGAAATCTACCTGGTTTCGTACAATAATAAAAAAAAGCCTCGGTTGCGCCCTTTGTCTGTTTATCGGAAATTAGCGTCGCAGCTAATCTCGCCTCACATATATAGCTGCCCCAGTACAAAGTACTTTCATTATGATCAGAGAGAGCGTTATTTTCACTGCGATAGCGATTTTCTTCTTTTTTTTCTGTTCACTCATCACGCTCGCAGTTCCATTGGATCATCATACTTTCTTTATAATGCCATTGTCATACTCGACTTGCCTTTTAGCAATAATAATTCTATCTTTATATAATCTATATATAATTCATTATCTATACACGTATATTCGATAACAAAATAGCAATACGCGGGTCAGTTTCTCTCTTTTTTTTTAATCCCTTCAAATCGCAGTGGTTACAAAAATATTCTTCATAGCGTTATATATCATTACGTTAGAGAGCTTTCAAAATTAACAATGCTCGCCGATTGTTCATACATGGTTATGCGCATAATAATTGTTATATGTACAGGTATAATAAGGCGACAAGAGTCTAGTCTTTCGTCCGCCCCAGTAATTTGTGTTCAAGTGTAAGTGTCTTCGCGTGTCTATATGTAGAAAAAGTCGAATGGTGACAACGAAGAGGGTGAACAACGAACGAGTAAGTGTAATAATAATTTAAACAAAAAAAGAAAAAAATGCCTACGTATGTACGTATCCAATGCCTTTGACAAAATGTATAGCCTTCGTTTCGCGTACGAGTATCACGAGTGCAAATATTGCCGGACTTTTTTTGACAAACAAAAAGAACGATACTTTATTTTATAATACAGATTGTACAGCGTGATTTATAAATTAATGATTAAAAAAGCGATATAAAATATGAGTATTTATGTCGAGAACACGGAGAAAATCGTTTGTGAGTCGTGCCGACGCTTCCGAAATATCGAAAAGTGTTTAAGTACTAATCAAGTTTAAATTGTTAATACAAAAATTTGTTCAACAATACACAGAAACCTAAATCTAAAAAGTTTTGATATTCGTGATCCTAAATAAGTTAAAAAATTACTCATAGATTAGTTTGTTCAAATTTCTACAGTAGAGTTCTCTCCATGTGAATTTTCATCTTATAATAAAAAGATTTTACGTTGATAAAAACAATAGTAATCGACTTCGATAGATGTTTCCAATTAAATTTAAATTGATAAATAGATAAATAAATTTATACTAAAAGGTAAAGCCAATACTCGCAGTTACTTCTATTATGCACAGTTGATAATTACAATTTATGAAAACAACATTCGATTACTAAAGTTTTCCCTAAAAATTGCACAATAATTTACCAAAAAAAAAACATAAATAAAACATTGGTTACCCTTTAAAGTTAAAAAATAAAAACGTGATCACGCATTACGGCATTGAGAAATAAATAAAATAAATAAATAAAAATTCGACTGTATCGTAGTGGCACGAAATATTATTGCTTTCATGAAAAACGTTGATAATCTCAATATTGTTTCGAAAAATATCTCGCCTGCATCTCCAATCCGATGCTTCACTCGCTTATACCCGGACATTCCCATAATTATGCTTTGATGTTTGGCTCGAGTAATACGCAAAATACAAAAGAGAGATAACACAAAAAAGAAAAAAGTAAAATGCCTCGTTAATTATTGACTACTGTGTAAGTGCAGTACTTGCAGCAGGCAAACTCGTACATTGTGAGAGTATTAACTCTATTAATAATACCTAATTATACTCGCTTATCTACATAAGTTATAAGTGTAAACGCTTGTAAGGCTCATTTGATAACGACTAAAACTAGACTCCCTTTGCTGCTACTCGCGTTATTTGTCACTTTGATGATTAATTAAACCAAATAAAATTTACATAATGATTGAATGCAAATTTTGATCAAAATAATTATTTTTAATCGAGGTAATTCGATTTGTATACAACTAAATCGTACATCGTTAAAACAGAAAATAAATAAAAAAACGGGGGGTTAACATTCTCACTACGAATAAAGTTATGAAAAAAAAAGTAAAAGTAAAGACGAGAGAAAAGAACAGAGAGAAAGAACTTTAGTGCCCTTAACTAAAATAATGCTCTATGTTACAACGTACTAAAAACTATTTTTGGCAAAGTACATTAGGTTTATGTAATACAGGGCGCATCATTGCATTGATGCACTGGCCATTTGTTGTGTATTTATTATGCGCTGTGTAAGGCGTTTTCGTTTCTATAATACCCATTCTGACTAACACCGAAAGTACAAGGCGAACTATACAAAGTCGTATATATGTACGTGTGGTATGTTCCTGTTTTAACAATGATAATACTTTTACTTTTTGTTAAATTGAATCATAAAGTGACTTGAGGGCGACTAGCAGCAATGAGGCGAAATTTGTATGTTAAAAATAATTTTGTAAATAGAAAAATTTGACTACACGTTTCTGTAATACTTGTGTGCTTTCATGTAAGTTAGAAATTGACATATTTAACTAGATTTTAATGTTATTTTTTTCTAAATCTGCCACAGCGTATTTGTACAGGTCAAATAGAATGAAATTAAAAGCGTGAGATTCAAACATATTCTCAGGTTGTGATAGACTAAAAAAGTTTGTACCTAATTGACTTTTGGCAGTACTACTTATTATTTTACCATCTTTCTCTTATCGAGAAATACCTAAATTTGAAAAGACACTTCAAGATACTTTGCATACATACAATAGATACTATTGTCATTTCATGTCGAATTATTTACTTCAAATTTCTTGCCTCAAGGGAGTTCAGGGGGTATTGTCAACGCGACATCCCTACTAACGAATATTACGACGCAGGGACAAAAACAAAATGAGATTGCGCTTTTCCTCCTTCTTAAGTACACGTAATCTTACCAACTCTAACTTCGCGTTTGATAATCCATTTCTCTTTACGTTATGCCTCGCGTTTTCCTAAGAAAGTGTGAATATTAACTGTCAATCCGCGATGCTTTTTAATGCCTTTCTACTCCTTAGATTATTTTGTAAGCTTAAAAACGAACGAGAAAAAAATGTGATTGATAAGTTCAGAGAGACTGAGAAAATTCGTGTAAGATAATACTCATTAAAAACTAGTGACGAAAATTATTCTCTTTTTGCTTTATACAGAACATAAGAACGTTACCCGTTTCTTAATCTCTGAATTTTTTGCAACGTATTATAAGAAACTGCTTTATGTTATTCTCGCTTATAACATATTACAGATCTACATGAGTATAATATACGTATTTTCTTCACGACAGAGAAAATGTTCAACCTTACAAAACAAAATAAAAAAAAAATAACTATGAGAGATTCTCACTACCTAATACTCTACGCAATAGTATCGCTGTAAGTATTATTGTTAAGTCAGAGACCAATGAGTAAACCGTTTTTCTCTTTTGTAATTCATTGAAGAAAGAAAAACGATAAAAAGATTAATAAAATACAGCAAAAAGCTGAAAAATACATAAATTAAGGTTATAAAAAAGATAATAATAATCGTGGCAATGAGTTATCTCCATTATTGGTAAGTGTTCAGTCTCGCTGCTTGTCGACAGTAAAGGCAGCGTCTTTGTTGTTTTTGGAAAAAATGCATGTTTTACAAATAAATTGTAATGAAGAATCAAATTCGCCAGAGAGCTCAAACTCAATCGATCAAAATCATCGTGTAAAACATGCTTTTTTCATCCAGTGCACATATTAAAATGCCCAAAAACCGTCTGTCGAGCCACACAGCGAAATTAATCGAAGCTTAGAGAACGAACGTTTTTTTTTTTAGAGAGACAGTTAGAGAGCGCTTAGCATTAATAAAAATATATCCGATCATCACTCCCCCGTTCCCCTTATCATCATTATGTTTCCTATCACTTGAAAACAGAAGAAGTAAACAGTTGACCTTCGTCGCTCCACTTCCCTATATACAACTGTTTCACTCGCAAATCACCCTTACCCACCCTTTTCGGAAAAAGAAGTATCCTCGCGAGAGTATAGAAAATTTTGTATAAAAATATCCTTCGCCATTGTCTCCTCTTCCTCGTATACATATCTTCATTTGTTTTGTCTTCTAATCCTATGTACATTTAGAGTAACCGTCCTTTCGTTCGTTAGACCCCCTTTTTGTTTGTTTGTTTTGTTTCCTTTTAATACTGCGACTTTGTAATAATATCAATAAAATTCCGCCGTAATCGCCGTGTTACTTCATAACGCACGCGTCGAGAGCCTCGTGCCCGGCGAATAATCCGGTGCTCGTGTATAAAAAAATATGGACGCACGCGTCTTTTTTCTCGTTATATATACTCAAAGAACGTCGTCGACGGTCTTCCGTGTTGGTAATGCTGTCGGCGAAGCTGCTCTTGTCGCCTCTGCTGTGGCCGAAGGTCAGTGCGCTTCCTCGGCGAGTGAGGTCGCGACGAGGTTTAGTGGCAAATCATTCACATTCTCCTCGTCGTCCTCGGCATCCATATCTGCGTCGTATGATCGCTCGTCTTCAGGTTTTACCGGCTGTAGAAAACACCAAAATGTTAAAATTAGTTTGTATAGCCTAGATAAGACTCTGTAATGTAATTTTGATGAAAATTGCTAGCACAACTTTCGGACAAAGACTGAATAAAATTAAAACCAAAAGAAATTTCCACTTACCGGTATCATGAAGTTGCCGAGGGGAATGCTGAAGTTGATGGGATTGGGGGGTAAAGCCCCGCCCACTGCACCGGCCACCGCCTGGGCGTTCGTCCTCATGGCGGCGATCATTAAATGTGGCTGGATCTGCAAGCGCAACGCCTCCAGCATGTGTTTGTTATCTGGGTCTTCGTGAATCGCCTGCGGCGGGACTGGCTGAGCTTGCTGCTCCAGGGCTGCTTGCTCTTGTTCCTGGGCCAATTGTGCTGCGGCCTCTCCCTTCTCTGTAAGGAAAAAATGGATGGGTTAGAATTTAATATTAAAATTCTCAAAGTCTAATGAGTAAGAATTTCTCAAATCTTGACAATATCATGGCCTTTTAAAATATTGCTCGTCATTCAATACAGTTTTGATTAATTTTTCGGTGATTTCAACAAAATTAAGAGAAATTACAAGAATTTTCAAGAAATCCAAAGAAATATCAATATTAAAGATCACTTTTTTCTTAGAAAACTATTCACCGACAAAAGTTCGCTACATTCTCTAACAACATACGAACATGGTCGTCGAGCACGACAATCCAGCTTATAGACCAAACAGCGATCGACGTGAGAGAGAGAGAGAGAGAGAGAGAGAGAGAGAGAGAAAAAAAAGAAGAGCAAAACTGAGAGAGATAGAGAGATAACGTACTTCGATTCCTGGCGGGCTTCTCGCCCTTGGGCCTGCGCCGTCGCGTGTGTATCGTGTCTCGGCGCATCGTAACAGGCCGATTAACCCCATGCAGCTTGTAGTACAGGCCGCAAGCGTTGCAGACCATCTCGCCTCTCATGTTCCGTCTCCAGATCGTCGTGGTCATCGTGCCGCAATTCGTGCACGTCATGTCGCACTTCTTCACCCCGTTGTTGGCGGTCGCGTTGTTATTAATGACGCCGTTGTTGTCGTTGGCCATGCCATTGTTGTTGTCAACTGCGGCGGCTGCCTCAGCGATCTGCTGCAGATCGATCGCCGCCTCCTGAGGCTCTTGCTTTGGTTGTGGCTGCTGGTGCTGCTGCTGCATCAACTGCTGCTGCTCCAACTGTCTCTGCTGCTGCAGCTCTCGCTGCTTTTGCTGCTGCCTCACTCGTGCCTGCTGCTGCCGGTGTTGCTGCTGTTGGCGTCTGTGCTCCATATGTTGCTGTCTGTTCAGCTCGTCCTGCAGCCGTAGCTGCTCTTCGTGATGATGCTGCAGCTGGGCTTGTGACTTTGGACTGGATGCCGGCTGTTAATGGAACACGGGTTCGATTAGATTTTTGTCTGATTGGTTGAAATAACGATTATGCTTATTTACAGTATTATAAGCCATTATCGACCAACAAAACGCAGAAAAAAACAAAAATTAAGAGGGGGGGGGGGGATATAGCTGTATGATTACCGACCGAGCAATTTCTCGGTCGGTTATGGTAGGACTATGCCAGCCCGTTAATGAAAATTAAGGATTTTACCGACTTTTTTTCCCTACTTTACCGACACGTTCGCAACAAATGTTCAAACAAATCTAAATATAACTAAATAAACTATAATTTTCAAACCATTACACATAGCATCATGATCATCGCTATCCACTAGGCGTGCAGCCTCGATCGGTAAGCACAATGCCGGTAACTCGCTCTACATCGGAAAGCACAAACACTACGAGAAGAAACACCAACCTCTCTCTTCCAAGCTGTGTAATCCTGTGCCTCGGCCTGCTCCTCCTCCTCGCCGACGACGTAGTTGAGAGGGCTGACGGGCGCTTTCACGGGATAGCTCTGTTTTCTGCGGCCCTTGGTCTCCTTGCGCACCGCCCCACTGCCACCGCTACCCGGGCTCGACGGGTTGCTGTCGTTTGAGCTGTTCTGCTGCAAATGGTAATAATGGTTCAACATTAACAATTGCATGATTATGAGTTGTAACATCGTAATTTTTTATATGCGAGCGCTTATAAATATATGTGTGTGAACCTTTTTGTCCATGTCGAATCTTTGGTGGAGAATAGGCCATTGTTTAACCCTGTTCACCATCTGGATTGATTGCATATTTGAATAATTGAAAATATACAGGCACAGGCACTTATACAAATAACACAGTCATTCGCGAACCAACAGAACTAAAACGGAGGTAAAACACGATAGCAAGGTACAAGTCAGTCAGTCTTTCCGAAAAATCGCTTAGGTGTTTGCACAGCAGCACCACGCGGACCTTAGGTATACACACGCTGTGCGGCAGGGCACAGACACTGCGACGCTATGGGACCCCGCCAACAACTGCCGGTAGTCTCCGAATCCGAAAACCAAACAACCATCACGGACGGCTTTACTCCCTCTCTCGGTCCTTCATTCTCTCTCTCTCTCTGTTATCTCCTGTCGGGAGCGAGACAAAGCTACCGGGGAGTATAGGACCCGAGCAAACTTGCGCCCGGCGTTTTTTTTTTCCTCGAAAATTCCTATACTCCACCTTCGTGTATTTACCCAGCGCCCACACACTGCACCGAGAGAATACGTGCGCGCGGCTGTTTACAGTGCAAACAAAAACGATTAGCTATATAACTCGCGTATTAATTGTCATCGAGGCTACCTATACAGCCGCGATTTTATTATAAATCATCATCGCCCCCCCTTTCCTATCATAACGAGTTCCCGATATACGAGTTTCTCTAATTCATCAATCAAGCGCGCCGGACGATGCGAGAGCGATAAGTCTCTTGCGCGAGCGAGGTGAGCTGAGGGCATTACATATGGATATCTTGTATGCGGAGCGCGGCGCGGGTATCGGACCGGCTCTCTCTCTCCCCCTTTTTTTTCTCTCTCTTCTCACGAATAAAATCCGTAACGGAATTTTTTCGGATCACGCGCGCGCGTTGTCGGTTCGGTATAACCACTGATAAAGGATAATATGATGATGATGAACGTTTGTTTTTCGCGTAGAGCAGACCGCGACGGTGAGTCACGTCACAATGGTCATTACGTGATCCCACGCGAAATTTTATCGTGAGTCACGTGTGTGTGAGAGAGAGAGAGCGCTTTATCAAACTTTATATATATCTCCCGAATCGGCGTGGATTCGTTGTATCCCAACTTATACTCTTCCACGAAAATCGCGTAGTAAAGAGAATTACGTGGGTCGAGAGACAAAAAAAGGTGATAAAAAGCGCGGCGCGCGGGCCATGAAAATTTTAATGATAGACAGAGAGGATGTTGGATAACGATTCGACACACTAGCGTGCCGCCTGATGAATAATTTCGTAGTGATGTATATAAAGTTATAGGCGATTTCGATTAAAAGAACTATATGTAGGATTGATAAATTGTCGTCTCGTGCAACTTAAATCGCTACAATCAATGAGCGACAAAACTTTCACACCTCGCCCGAGAAAAAAAAAGACAGAGAGAGAGAAAAGAAGACCACTACAGAACAACAACAACAACTACTAGCGCGATAAACTCTCCTACCCTGTACGTACATATACATGTATACACGCGGGCGCGCGCAACAGGTGACAAGAGCCTGGCCTCCGCCGCTGCGGCAGGTATAGCACACCACCAGCGCTCGCGTTTATTGTTTTACTCTCTCTCTCTCTCTCCCTTCTCCCTCGGAAAAGTACCGAAGCAGCGCACAATGCTGCAGCAACCCCGGTGGCCCTCCCGCCGCGCGGACAAAGCGAATTTTCGGAAACGCGCAGGTAAGAAGAAGGAAATCTCGCTCCGGGGTCCCCGCGGGGACAATGAGAACGAGAGAGAGAGAGATAAGAGGATGGAGCGTAGGGTCGTCGCTTTTCTTTCTTTTATGGCGG
>JAPYZP010000423.1:0-25418 GCA_030522985.1 Torymus sinensis | reverse complement strand
CCTTGAAGAATATGTATATTATTTTAAAATATCTTCTTTTTTATTTATTGTTTATTAACGTTTTTCCTTAGGTGTGCCGTCTTGCCCGGGCTTCCCCTAATGGTATTAAATTTCGTTATCCCATATGTCGTCGACACAAACTATAAATGATTTCTAATCCTCTCTATGCAGCAAGCTAAATCCTTTTACTGGCAAAGTCCCTCGCGCGCAAATACTGATCAAAAGACTCGGGCGGGCTCGCGCGCGCCGGAGGTGTAAATGAATCAATCGAAAGATGAAACGATACTGCCGTCTGCCGCGCATTGCTACTCGTGTATACATATAAACGCGCGGGGGGCTGTGTTCCGTGGGGTTCGCCACCCCCGTCGCACATAACGAGAAAGGGAGAGGGAGTAGCGCGCGCGGCCTAAGCGCGACTTCGCTTTTCAAAATCAAACAGAGTGTCTGTGTGTATGCGTGTGTCTGCGCGCACATACACACGTACGTACGTCCTCTTCCCCTTCCCCGTGCGGCAGTCCCTATCTGTTTGTCTGGCTCGGCAAATATCGAATCCGAGCGGTGCCGGCTTCCACCTGGCCGAATGTATATCCACGACGCGAGGACCCCCCCTTTCGACGAAACGCCGGATAAGGTCCAGGGTGCGGTGGATATAGCCGAGGCGGGGGTGCAGAGAGATTGTTGGCAAGCGCGCGCGTGGATAGCTCGAGGTGCAGGAAGTGGTTTGATTTTTGGAATAGACGGGGAAAATATGTTGGTATCGTTTTGTTCTTCATCGGAATTTATGTGTTTAGATATGTTTGTCAGTTACGGTTTAGAAGAGGTATATCGGTGTGGGGCTTTTTGAAATGGTGAACGAAGCTGTTGAATAATCAAAGGATTGTTCGAAAATTCCAAACTAAATTCAACATTTTGTTTATTTGTGGGAACAATTCATTGATCAATTCATGAGGGCATTTGAAGAATGTATTAATTGTATGACAAACCTGCAAATATTTGCTAAATTGATTCGGGAATGTGGTAGTGGTTTTGTATGGTACCTGAAGTTACGGACAGAATAGACCACGCGAGATTCAGTCAATAAATGAATGCGATGCACAAGATAATGCAAAAGTGGCGATAGAACTAGTGAAAATTAAAAAGTAGTAAAAATTAACTCTCGAAAATTGTCCATCTTAATAAGATCATATTATGTTTGCAATAACATGAGGAATATACCTCGGTTTCCCAATATATCATTTCTCACTAAATTTGAGGTAGATGCAATGCAAAGTTTTTAACTTATAATCATATAAAACCTTCTGTGCGCAACACGAAGTAATTTTTGTCCATTGTAAAAGTATTCACTTTATTTAAAAAAAGAAAATTCACTTATTTACTTTTCCAAAATCGGTGAATCAAACTCATTCACTCAAATTCTACCTCTCATATCTGTGTTCAGAGTCGGAAACTCCAGCAAATCTAAGACACGAAATCGCAAAAAGACAGCGCGCGCACCTCTCCGACGTTTCCAGCAAAAGTAGGGATCGGGCTGCCTTCTTCATTCGCGCGCGGTCCGCAGCAGTGGCACACGAGCGCCGTGAACCGCAGAGTTTGTAGGGGGATAAAAGCATCGCCGCGCGTGAGGGAGAGACAGAAAACCCCACTCACTCGTACTCCCGAGAAGGACAGACTCACCTCGGTGAGAGGGATAGAGAGAGAGAGAGAGCTGCCGGCGCACCGCGGAACTGACCGGACGAGGAAACGAACAACACACGGACGAGCTGTATAGCGCAAAAACCGAGCGAGCGAGCGAGCGAGAGAGGAGGAAGGATAGAACAGAGAGAGACGGGGCGAAAAAGAGAAGGGGTAGAGAGATAGAGAGAGAGAGTGAGGGAGAACGGAACCGGGAGGAGAACGAGCGGGGGGGGGCAACACGGGATGCTGCGCTGCGTGTGTAGGCATGGGCCAGTGCGTCAACGGCTGTTGCCTCACACGTACCGCTCGAAATTATAGTTAACGGCCCCCCCTAGTTGAGAGAGCGAGAGAGGGAGGCTAGACGGCGAGAGGAGCGCGACCAGTGACGACCGCCTCTCTCCGAGACAGTCGACGGACTAACGAGCCTCGGTGATGATTAAGTGACGCGGCGAATATTTTGGCGAACCGGTGGCGAAGGATTTCTTTTTTCTTCGACTTTCGCTCGACGATCTTTGAAGACTGGCTTGAGAAATCGAGGTGTCGAGGATTGTAAGTGTTGGGATCCTTTACGCTGGTATTCTGTGATTGTTCGGTGGTATCAGTGATGGTTGTGATACAGGCCCTTGACTTCGGGATCATCTCGTTGCCGAATTCTTCTTCTTCTTCGTTCTTTGGAAGACATCACGATTGATGGTTAATCGTTTCGCCTCGAATGTCGGTTCTTTTATCAGGAAGATCTCTTGTACTTTTCGAAGTGATTCGCGATCTGTCGGTGTGGAAGAACATTGAGTGGTTTTACATTTTTTTCGCTGAAGAAACGTTGTGTTTTTCTTAGAAGGGCGGAAGAAGCAGGGCAGAGATTTGAATGCAAAGTTAAGCGAGCTTCTTAAAGCTGTTGCAGTTTCGCGAAAGTTCGGGAAAACGAATTTCGTGTGTTTTAAACGTAAAGGTTTGAAAAATATCGGCAATTAATTCATTGTTCCGATTGTGCATACGTGACAATATAAAGCTTTTGCTTCGTGTTTTATTGAGTCAAATACGACGTTCGATACTGCAGGGAGTTCTAGTATGAAAATTGATTAGTTATGTGCATTTCTGATTTATAAAATGCGTTCATAGAACGTGTTCTCTGTGGTAAAACGAGTAGGATAAAGTCTCCCAATATGACCTAGCGCCCAATATGGACCATCGTGCTATGTCGAAATCTACGCGGCACTATTTGTTGGTAATAGATTCATTAGATGTACTTCGAGTCCAAATGAGCTGCTATAAATATTTATAGTACAACACAATGTATTCTTGAATTAGGGAATGTGATTTTATGTTTCGAATGTTTCATGCAGCTAGGATCATGTGAGAGCATTTTATTAGAGGTGAATGCTATCGTCTGTATTTTGTATCCGTTTGTTTTGATTAAAAAATTTTTGTGTTCATTATACGATAAAAAGTAATACAAACTCCTAAGCAGCTATAGTACGACCCACTTCCAGAATCTTTCCTTTCATCTTTTTATTCTTTATTGCTAAAATAGGATTGTTTTATAATTTACGTATATGTATTATTGTGGAAAAATCTTTCATAGTGGTACCTGCATAAAATTTTGTATATATGATTTTCTATTGTTGTTTATAGATAAAAAGAATAAGTGGGCAATTGTAGAACATTAAGAAAATTCTTTGATTTCTTAAAAAAATAACCATGTACGAGTACTTAAATTTATATTATTTTTAAAAACCTTTTTTATGATTTTTTGAAGTTATACATGTTAAGAATCCATCTTTCGTAATCGTGAAATTTCTTCTTTTTTGTATTTTTAGATTTTAATTTTTGTATTCCTTCTTTAATCACATAGAAACTATAACATATTATTTTTAATATATTCTTCTTTAGATTGATTACTTTGAAACCTTAGGATAATATTTTGTTCAATTTCTATAGTTATTTAAGTTTAGTGTGAAATATTGGGTGCCTTTATCCTACAATTATTCTTTCCATTTCAGTGTATTCGATCAATAAAAGTAAATGTTTTTATTGAGAATTGTCTATTAATTACGTACTGATAAATGTACAGTGGTAATTTTAAACATTCCATTGATGCAGTATTGCAATATTAGTTTGAAACTCAATTAAGCGTAGTGATATTCAATTTGTTGGAAATAAATAGTTTATATAGTGCACACTGTCAAAAATTTATTCTAAATGTCTATAGAATTTAATTGATGTGCAAAAATAATCCAAAATACATTTGATTTGGTGATCAACTTGCTCTGATTTAATTACCGTATGTCAGACAAAAACTGGTAGCTAATAAATGAAAATATAAAGCTATTTGATAAAACGAATAAGCGAATAAAAATTCTTGGAAACTGTCTGTGCATATTACAGCGTTGAATGTGATGGTTGATTTGTCAAAGCTCTGCCTCGATATTTCAATAAAAGTTATTTAAAAAAAATTGAAAAGCACTGCTCGTGGAACTCTAAATTAAACAATCAGTAGAGATTTAATTTTTTATTCCTAGAACAAAAAACCCAGTACTGCACATTTAACAATATGACATAAAACCAACCAAACAAACAGTGGTCACGAAACGATAAAGCCAAACCCCTCCAAGCCAGTCCACGTGTCTTACATCTCCAAGACCTCCAGCTTCTCCAGTAGAAACGGTCCGGCCACGTTCAGCCACGGTCTCTGTCACCTGTCCGTCGGCTACCACCTCGCTGCATCGGCCGCTCGCGACCACGTGCATCCCGTTTGACACGCGGTGCAGCAGCAGCAGCAGCAGTCGTCGTCCCCCTGCGTGCGTGTGCGCTCGCGGTGCGAGGTGGGGGCGGCGGCTCTTTCACCCCCTGTTTTTCCCCTATTTTTTCCTCCCACTCTCGTGCCACTGCCGGCGGCGCGCCGCCGCTGCCCCTGTCACGCGCCGCCGTTCGCCCAGAGCGCGCTGACGCGCGCAAAAATTACTGAATGAACGCCGACGTCACGAGCGCGCAGCGGATAAAAAAGGGGAGCGAGCGCGTACTACGCGCGCGTGACATGTGCGAGTCGAGAGTGAGATAGAGGATGTGTGGCATTGAAGTAGGGAAAAAGTGCGGAGGGATGGAGTGTGGGTGGGAGGTAGCAATGAGTGTGTTTCACGGTACAGTGGCAGGGTAGGTTTGTTGATTCGCGGGGTGTCGATGGAATATCCGGGATCTTTTGTGAGAGTATGTTTCGGTGATTCTGCAAAGAATGTGTGTAAGGGTGCGAGAAACGTAATTTAGTTTAATAAGTTTAGGATGAATACTAATGTTTAATCTGATTTATTCAAGGAGAAATTGGAATGAAATGAAAGAGTTCTGACGGTAATAAGTGGTATCTTATTTTCGTAGAATTGTTGAGCTGATGAAGTTATACGAAGCTTTATGAAAAGTGAGATAAAAGCAGCGAGATATATGTAACGGAGATAAATTTAACAGATTAATCGATGTGATGATATTAAATTCATGTAACGGTGTGGCCCAAATATATTTTAAGCCATGTGCTATAAATTTATTACCTTTATTATTGGAATATCTCGCGTAACGGTTCAAACATAAAGTAAAATTTTTATTTAAAGAGTGAAATCCCTTTTTTTCTGTATAAGTGTATCATTTAATGTATAAAATACAATATAATGTTAGATAATTAATTTAGAATAATATTTCTGGAATATTACAGGTATTTCACAATTAGTTGAAAACCAAATTCTTTTCGTCGCATACCCAATGCTTTCAAAAACTATCCAAATAGTTCATCTGCACCATTTTCAATCTCTCCATTTGTCGTTACATTCTCCTCCTCCCATGCACAATGGGATTTACATGAGCACTTTACCAAACATCTCGTGTGCTCCAAGTACAACTGGCCATCTCAGACGCTCAGTGTTGGGCTGAAAGAACGCTTTAAAAGGCATTTCCTCCCCGTTTATATGCGCGCCCTGGGGCTGCTGCCGCGCGGCGAGATCCGGTCTTCCGTGCGCGCGAGATATAGGGGCGCTTGCTTGCTTGCTATACGCGTGCGATCGCGACATAAAGGCCTTTTCTGCGCTGGGTCGAGGCTTCGTTAAATGAATCGAATTAGAGCGAGGGTGCGAGCCGTCGGACGATGACGAGGGATCGCTCTGTCCCGGGGGCGCGCGAGCGAGCGTAAGCGCAAGCGCCTGCTATGAATTTAATTATCTGGTTTAGTTGTTTTACGGCTTAACTGCCTTTTTCGGAGGCTCGAAAGTCTTTACGTGTCTGTGTGTATGAATGGGAGGTAGGCGTGTAGGGGCGGAGGAAGAATGTTTTTCACATTCGTACAATGGTTTTCAGATTTTGGCATAGGTATTATTATTGTAACATCGAAGTTAGGAAAGTTTTGTTTCTTCAAAATCGTTATATTTGATATCCATGATCTTTATTATGTTCATCTTTGTCTCTTTATAATATCTTGCTATTTTGGAGTTGATATTTCATCAAATTACTAGGCGAGGAAGATTGTTAACAATATGATCATGTTAACTCCGAATTTGAATTTTCTTGATAAATAGGATTTTCCTACTTGTATATTTTGCTTAATGACTAACGTTGGTACCTACATTTTTATACAATATCAGTGTTTACCATTACATGGTTAAAAATCTATCTTGTTTTTTTCTAGATCAAACCATGAGCCAGTCAACGTTCTTCATGCCAAGACATCTTCAAAGAATCCACTCACTGTCCATTCTTTATGCTTCGAATATCATTTACTCCTAAACCACGGGTTGACGTGGAACATCAGAGTCAGAAGATTAATTTCGATGCGAAGACTGACACGTCGAAGTATTGTGTTTAGAAAAGACTAGTGCCATTGTATAAAAAGTAAAACTATCTAAGTGCCAAAGATTCATTGTTGGTTAAGAACATGCAGGTGGTACTATAAAAGAGTTCAAGACTTTCCGGGTTATATCCAGATATATCGAAGCTGAACCTTACTGAAGCTTCAGAAATCAAAGACTTCAGAAAAAGGGAGCAACATCATTGTTCCACGCTGTCGCTGAAAGACCACGCCTGAAGCCCTAACCGCGCAACCAATCACATCGTCCGGTCCACCGGATCGACTCTGCAATGATGCCGGTGCGCTGGTGATTCCGGTGCGCCGGTGCGATGACTCTGTGACCCGCAGCGGTGCGGCCGCCTATGGATATATTCGGCCGGTGCAACGGCGCTGGCCTCGGGCTAAACGTGCCGCCGGTCGCGGGCACTGTCACTCCTACTGCCGCCGCCGCCGCCGCCGCCAACAGCGCGCACCACCACCACCACCACCACTCGAATCACCATCACCACTCGCATCACCACCACTCGCACCAGCACAGCTCCACGACGACGCGCTCGGCGAATCTCCCGGCGTCGCTCGTCGCGGCGCACACCGCCGTCGTCCACGGGGCCGAGCAGCAGGCTGGCACCGTCGGGACGACGCCGACGGCTGCAGGGGCTACCGCTGCCGGCGGCTCGACTTCGTCCACAGTGGGCGGCGGGGGCAGCAACAGCGGGGCCGGCACGGCTGGCGGCGTGCCGGCCCAAACGGCCGAGGCCGCTACCAGCCAGTCCAGGATGCAGCTCACCGGGGCACCGGCGCCCGGCAATGCAGCCTCGCCTGAGAGCGCAGCATCGACCCTGGCGGATGCTTACACGAAGATGACTAGCGATATCTTCTCCGAGAGAACGCTCGGGGATTATATGAGCGAGCATCACGGTGAACTGGTCAGGACTGGTGAGTACTCCGGTCTTTTTTGTCTATGGGATTGCCCGTTCGGTTTCAAAGTGGTTTTAATCTGGCTGGTAATGCATCTTTTTTATGAACGTTTGACACAGATAGGAGTTCAATAGTTTAGTTACCGTGAATCAATCAATTTTTCACTCTTGTTCGGATGTTTAGTGGTCCAATAAATATTCTCGTGTAAAGTTGATCAAAATAGACAATTTAAGAGTAGCTAAAAACCAGTTTAACAAATATCTTTTGCACTGCATAAATAATACCTAATGTTGAATGATACGATCTACGTAATGTTAATGATCTTTAAAAATGGCAATGTTATTATACCATTACAAACTCTTTTTCCTGGCCACGTCCCATTTGTGAAATCCAATTTTGAAGCATGGCTGTAATAAGGAAATTATGAAGTGATGTCCAACAATAATAATTATTTCAGGCTCGCCGTACTTAGTGTGCACTGTCCTACCAGCTCACTGGAGGTCCAACAAAACCCTTCCGATGGCATTCAAAGTCGTCGCGCTAGGCGAAGTTGGCGACGGAACCGTCGTGACCGTTCGGGCGGGCAACGACGAGAACTGCTGCGCGGAACTGCGAAATTCCACAGCCTACATGAAGAATCAAGTGGCCAAATTCAACGATTTGAGGTTCGTCGGTCGAAGCGGCAGGGGTAAGCTTATTTTCATCTTGATATTTGGAGCTACACATTCATTGCCGTCTCTGTATTTTCCATCTGAATTTAAATTAGAGAATCGCTGTCATTTATTATTTGTTGATGAACATTTCTGATCGATTAATTTCTTGCGTAAGAAAATGGTATAACAATTTGTCTATACCTATATGAGAACAAATTTTCAAGATATTTTTGCTTCGCTCGGGCAGCAAGTCCTCTGCGGGCGACAATAGCCTGCTTTACTCCCTAGGTGCATAATCTACTGTTCTTTTGAACTGGGGACATACTACACGAAGAATGGACAATACTAAGTACCATACTAAACTACTGCTCATGATAAACCGAGAGAGCTAATTCCAATAGATATATCACGTAAATGGTTGGCAAGGACATATCTCGTAGAAACGGTTGGAAAGGTCGTGTCTTACCCGAACAGTTGAAAAAGATTTATCTCGTCGAGGCAATTGGAAAGGACGTATCTCACATAAGCGTATCACGTGAGATACCTGCTTTCCAACTGCCCCGACGTCTTATCCAACCGTTCGGGCAAGACACGTCCTTTCCAACCGTTTCTACAAGATATGTCCTTTCCAATCATTTACGGGAGATAAATCTATTCGAATTCGAGCCGTCGAAATATTCTTCCAAACAAGTCCAGTCAATTGATAACCAGTTCTCATGGCCATTAAATTATTTCCTCGCCACCTAAATCGTTCGTTTGAATAAAGTATTCACTTTTGAACTCAAACAGCTCATTACAGCCCTAAAATCGTCCAATTCAAAGCCTAACAGCCCTAAAATCATCGGCTCACCCTCGTTTATCTAATTGAACGAAAATAATAACATCCCATAAAACCCCGGAACCACCGAAACCCTCCCTCTTTGCTCCGTTAACAACCTCCAACTTCTCGCCTCGGCGCGACACGGATTCATTCACAAAACTTCCCCGCGATCCCGCGGCAGTGAGAAGAGGGACGGCAAGTTTCTCAAAGAAAGCGACGACGTCTTAGGGGTCGCTACTACGCGACGGGACGCTTAAAGCCTTGAGTGGGGTAGGGAGCAGGTTGCGGACGAGTCTTGAGGTTTGGATCCTCATTTTTCCAACGATCCGCGCGGGGGAAAGTCGTCACCGTGATGGGGATGGGAAGAGGCGCTGCTTAAGGGATACATAGGGAAGGAGCAGGAATGCCGGATTCTCCGTAGCTCGGGTTTGGTGTCTTCGCGGGGAACCTCGAGGGAGTTTGGGTAATGGATTTTATTTGTTCGCCGCCCTTCCTACCAGCTCGCGCCATCCGGAAAACTCCTTCTTTCGCTCGCTTTCGTCGCACTCAAGCTCCGACGTCGCAATGAGCACTCCTTGTTTCGCAGGACTAAGGATGTATCTGTGCAGCCTTATTTAAAATCGTTTCGGATTTAAATTACCCTGAATGTATGTTGAGAGTTTGAAACGTACGATGTAGGTATAAAGATGACGGAATTATGTTAGGTTTCAAAAATATTGTATTCGAAAATGATACAAGGCAAGTTCTAACAAAGGTGCACGATTCTTATCCAATTCCTATAATCACTTATTTGACCCCAATAACATCTTTTATATCTTCATACTACCATTGGATAATCTGCTTTTCTTTTTTTATTTTTTGGAAATTAAAGCGGTTGTACACGTAGTGGCGTCTAAAGTCAAAATCTGCTGAAAAAATTTAAAAATATGCTTTAAACATTATACAATATATATCTCGTAATTAGACACTATTTCTGGTCAAATATGCCAAGGTAGAAGTTCCCAGACTCGTTTTATACAAAAATATAGCATTTTCAATATTTTGAGTGATGTGCAGTTTTTCCGAGAAGCATTCGATTAATTTAGATGAAGCGAAGCTTGAACTAATCAAAATTACTGTATTTATATATGCATCGAAGAGTTGAAAATATAATTTTTTTTAGCAAATATTTTCTTAATGGAAAAAGTACTTTATTTCATTAATTTTATGAATTTTCATGGTTTTTTTTGTGGTTTTTAGCATTTACAAGTTATGTATTCCAATATTTGTTATATTTTATATTTTTCTACTGTTAAGTACATAACTAGAGTATTTACAAGTAATTTAAGCTTTGGTTCATCCAAATCAATCAGATGGTTCTCTAAAAAAGAAATGCACATCAATCAAAATATTGAAAATGCTATATCTATAGATAAAATGAATCTGGGAACTTCTACCCCGGCCCATTTTATCAGAAACAGTGTCTATTTATGAGACATATATGGTATAATGTTTGAATCATATTTTTCTATTTTTTTCAGCTGTTTTTAGCCTTAGAAGCCACTATGTGATCATTTTCAAAATAAGCATGAGTGTTATAACATTTTCTCATTCGAGATTCCTCATGTAGTCAGAGACATATAAGAATATTTCTTGTGGATTTTAAAAGTTTTTATCATGACTCCTTTAACTAATTTGTCCGATCCCTGTCTTATGTTAAAATCTTACAAAACTATCAACATATAAACTTGACAGGGCACCTACACTTTAATTTATACTATACCGCGAACCTAACTCCCGCTATTCATAGCTCGATTATCCCGTACACCTTCGTGAATAAAACGGGGACGTAGAAGGCGCTCGACGCGACGGAGAAAAGCCTTGGGCTGAGCTAGAACTGCCTTTCAGCTTCCGCAGATGAAGCGGCGGCGGTGTGCGCGTGGGGCGTGCTATTAATTGAGGTTTGCGCCGGTTTAATTAACGTTATTAGCGCGGGAATTTCGATGGCGCGTGCGCGCCCGCTCGCTGATGAAACCTTGTCTCTTTAAACAGGCTCCCCGAAGATCAGAATTATTTTCAGTTGGGGGGAAGGGAAAAGTGAGCGAGATAAGAGAACGGCGTCTTTTGATAAGCTTTGAGAAGAAGATGCAGTATGAATTTATTTACGTTTAAAAATATAATCTATGAAATCTGCGCTATTAGCTATGGCATAAAAAGATGTGAAATTTAAAAAGAATTTGACCAGTGTACTGAACCAAGAGAGTAATTGTCAAAAAGTCAATTGAAAATCAACGTCTGACTGATCTTGTTTTATACTACTTGAATGTGTTTATTATATTGAAAAATTCTTCTAACTAACATTTAAATTTTTACTCTCAACTATAATCATCTAAATTACGCAGCTCTGACTACTGACAGAACTTTGAATTGAAGGAGAATTTCTGCATATCTATGCAATTTCGTGTGCGGTGGTCGTTTAGGCAAATTTTTTTTTCAAAAAGAGTTTAGCGAATTAAACGATTTAAACATCGGCTAATATTTTAGCCAATGTATCATAATGTATCATTAGTTTTTCTTTACAAAATAATTATCTCATTAAATGACTTTATCGCAGGGTTTACGATATTAAAGAATTGTGCGCTTATCGATCACGAGTACAATGCAATTGATCATTTTAATAAGTTTAGTTCACCAATATATAACTGTAAATTAAACGTAATTGATTTTAACTGAAATATCATAAAATATGTAATTTTCTTATGCAAAGTAAGCAAAAAACCAAATTCTTCTCATAAATGCGAAAAATTAATGAAAAATGCACATATGAAACCTTCGTTAAGAAAACTTTACTTTACATATATAGATATACTTATTCTTGCAGTTTCTATATTTTTTCCAAGTTTTTTCTCCTTTACAAACTAGTATTTTTAATTAAAAGGTACTCGATATTTTAATGAAAGAAAGATTTCTGCGAAAATCATATTTACCTTATACATGGTATGTAATTTCGATTACTTTTTTCATTCAGATACGTTTGTAGAAAATCCAACAGGTCTGTTGTAATATGCAAAGTACATCGAAAATCGCTCAAGTTCTGAATTATTATTTTAACAATTGAATTTTCCTTTATTATGAAATAAAAGAAATACGGATCGAAGCATTTCGAAAAAGATTTCGCCCTCGCGATCTCTAAGGTAACAATTATTAACGGTCCGATGAAGAATAATCAAACGCGCGCGTTATCCGCCCAGCCGAGACGCCGCGTCTTTCTATACGTATCCAGACGTATATGCCAACCCCGCGACGTACATCCTTCATCCGAGCTTATGTTAATTCCGTGCGCGCCATCGAAAACAATTGAGAGCTAATCCCAGACAAATGACTGACGCGCGTGTGCGCCTAAGTGCGCGAGCAGGAGAAAAGGGTGCGCCCTTCCTTCTCTCGCGCTCACTCTCTTGCCGCGCGGCGGACTTAAGATTCGGCGCGAGAAGCTCCGTTGCCTCTTTCGACCCTCGGCAAGCTTTGGAATTCCGTTGGTAGGCCGATTTAAGAGACTCTCTCGCGCCTTCGGCCGGGATCTGATTATCCTAATTTGCAGAGCGAATCGGCGAAAAGGTTAAGTCGTCCGGATTGAAGTTTGACTGAAATTAACGTTAATTTTAAATGCAGGTGATAAATAGATAATCTGTACTATTGCATTACCACAGACGAAATCTCATTGGATTATTCCTACATAAGAATGAACCTAATTCTACAATTTTAAAAATGTTCGAAAAGAGTCAAACGCTTGTATAGGTGTATATTTTCTTTCACAATAGATAAAGGCTGGCATAACATAAAAAAAAATAAAAACCAGAATGAAATCATAGTTATAACTGCTTTTTCGAATGCTATAGGGTCTTTCAATTTTTATTCATTGGCTAAATAAAACATACAAGTTTTTATAAACCCGCAATTAATTCAGTAGTTGTATAAATTTCATTTTATAATCGAGAGAATTCAATAACTATCATCAAGTCAGAGAAAAAAAGTTCATTATTTACTATATGTAATCATAAACTACACTTTTGCGTATGAAATTTAACAGCGAAATGCAGGGGTTCACGTATCTATCAGACATATCTCTGGGAACGATAAGGCCACAGGCAATATCGCTGATAAACCGCATCTCCTTCAAACCCAATCTTCGTCCGACGTCTTTGTGCTTCTGTGCAAGCTCTCTATAATGCCAGTCCCATCAACGCCGTATCTCCTTGGCAGCGACTAAATCACCTTCATATCCTTGCGGCCCTATATATAAGCCCTTTAACGAGAGGTCTTTCATCTATCTAAAGCCGAGGCGAACCGCGTCGTATCACGCGCAAATTCAGAATTCGTCAATAGTGCTAAAATTTAGCTAGCTATTTCGCATTAACTGCGTCCAACTTTACATACTACTCGTAAACATTGTAAACTTATGATTATATTCTGAAGAGTTCTACAACAGCTGTAATATTAATATTGATCAAGAAGCTATATTGTGACGAGTAAAGGTCCGTGATATCGCCCTCCTGGTAAGCCCATCAGAATGTAACGAGAGCGAAACACAAAAATTTCCTCGCTCAATAATTCTCTTGAAAATTATACCTTCAAAAAGTGCTCTCCCGAATACTTTGAGGTTTGACGAAATGGCTGAATGAAAATAGGTACATTAACTTTTATTCTATATTTATTCAGAACTGAGGATGGAGATTTACCGATCTTTTCGGAAAGCCATTGCTTAGTGACCAGCTTCTTCATCATCATGAACATTAGTAAAAATAAATAAATTTAAATTAAACCGCCAATATTTCGACGGTGATCTCCGTCCTCTTCAAGGCCAAGCTGTTTATTGAAAAATATATACAATAATTGCAAATGTTTAAGTAACAATATTACAAACTTTATAAGACTTACATAGGCCATTTAATTTAAATTTATTTGTTTTTACTTGACTCACACAAAATCGATATACCAACACGATTATTGACATACATTTTGTTAAGTCAAAATTAAGATAAACGGACATTATTATATTCATTCACGAACAATGTAATTTTCCTTAAAAAAACAAGATTTTCAAATCATATCACACGTATTCTTGGTCAAAGTATAAAAACTACCAACAGCGCTAATTAATCACATCAATTCGAGCGGCGCTTATACAGCATCGCGCGCGCGCACACACACTTTTAAATACAACAAACCGGTTTCGCCGCGCAAGCCCGATAAACCGAATTAGCATAAAAAAGCCCGGGGCATTGTGCGCGCGAGCGAGGCGGCAAATTTTCATTAACGCGCCAAAACGAAGATAAATCCAGCCGCGCACTAAAAACTCGGACGCGGCTCTCCGTGCACGTGCGGGCGCGCGTCGCCCATCTCTAACTGCGCCATGCTTAACATAATTTTCTAGCCGCCCTCCGCGTTCGGCCTCACAGCTTTCCCCCCACCCCGCCCCCCACACACACACACACACATACACACGTGACTCGAATTTCCATTTCGAGCGGCAACAATTCTCATGCGTAATGAGCTTAACGCTCGGCGCCGTTAAAAGCGGACTTTGCCCCGGCGTGCTGGCAGGGGGTGCAGCGCGCGCTCGCTCGCGTCCCCAAGCGAGCCCTCGAAATCGATTTCACGCTAGAGAGCGCGATCCAAGAAAAATCTAACATCGGACGCCGGAAACACAGCAGATAATCCAATATATCGCATTCGGCACGATCGCCGGCTCATAATCGCGCTTCGCGCGCGAGTCCGCGCGCCTCTGTGTGTGTGCCTCTGTGTGGCTGTGGGTGTTGTACGCCAAGCGAAATTGAAATCGATCAATAGGCGCGCTCGGAGCGAGCGTCATTAGCGAGGCCGACCTCGTCCTCTATCTCTCTCTCCCTTTCTGTCTCACTTTTGTCCGACCCGTTGTCCGTCCATTAAATTCGACGGATTCATGTGCAGAGTGAGGGCATTTTCGAGCGCGCGCGCGAGCGTGTGATCGCCGATGTGTTAAGGAGTGAGAGAGAGAGAAGCGCGCTCGACATTCCGGGGCTCTGTTATCGCGCCTGGTTATGCCGGTCGCAGACTGTTATGTTTGCGATATATTCCAAATTCCTCGATCGATTGATTTCTCAAGGTGGCACGTGCAGGTATGTGGTCGAAGTAATCTTGCGAGGTGACGAAAACTATACGCAAATAAATAAACGATCAGCCAATATTAAATAACTTTGTTTATATATCTCGTTTCGGCATATCGGTGTTTTACTACTTGAAATTTTGAAGTAAGCGATAATTGCTAATTATGAATAGAAACCAAGAATCAGTATCTGCCATGAACCTATATATGTCTATATTATATCTAATCATCTTGTTGACAGCATCATGAAATGAAAATCACGAATGAATTAAGCACTAAAATGTATATATATAAGGTTTCATATTTTACGAAAGACTCCCATCAGTCACGAGGGCAATTACAAAACAGGCATGCAAGCGCACAGGTTCAAACATACATTTCGCTAATTTCTTTCGGCCAAAAAGCAGCGGCACACCCTTCGCATTCTTCCCATTCTCCCCGCGATCCCTTATATACACACTCACGCATACACTACCGTCCCTTTCACCCTTTTCGCTCTCTTTCGACTCCCCATGGCCGCGCCATAGTATATAGAGACCCTTTCGGTGTCTAGCTTTCCCTTTCGCGCGGCCCGCCGGCCGCTTCCGCCTCGTTCTCGCCGCTGTTCTCGGACTATATGCATATACGGCTCGTGCTCGGATTTGTCGGCAGCGCGCGCCCCAAGTCGTATATCGACACCGACTACTCGCTGGATGTGCATATATAGTCGTGGCACACGCGGGGGTGTATCAGCCTTGGTACCAGTCGCGAAGGACTGCTGTTAAAAGTCAGCAGCCGGTCGTTTATACCTTTTCGTTTGCCTTTTTTTCACCGATTCTCGCCTCGCGCTTTTGGTTTGCCAGTGCAGCCGATGCGCGCTTTTTTATTGGAGTTTGATCCAATGCTATTTTTGGTTTGTTCTAATGATTTAACTGTGATTCAAAGGTTAACAAGGTTACTATGTCGACTATGGAACTACGAAAGAAAATTTTTTTCGATATATCTTGACTTTTCCAATTATTATGTTCTACAATGAACTTCTAAGAATTTAGTATTTGGAAAATAAAATTAATATAAAATGCATATCTGTTTAATTTTTTTAACGTACACATTTAGGTGTACACTACATAAAAAAAGGTCACTGAAAATTACAAATTGTTTCAGAAAAATTAACCGTATACTGTCTCGTAAAGTTATGTCAAATTGTAAAATCCAAAAAATTACCATACTTTACACACAATTTTACATTACAGTATAGTAAATTTTCTTGTATATCTAGTGAAATATAAATATAATTCTTATAAAATATACTAATATTTTCTATTTTCATAGTATATGATTGTTTTATGAGACAATCCGGTAATATTTGGGAAACTTTTTGCAATTATGCTACGTTGTTTTATCAGTCCGTTAGATGTTTTAATTTGAAATGTACTCTTTTTTAATAACAGGTTTTTAGCATAATTTATTTTGAAAATTAATCAGGGTAAATCAATATTTGTTTAGAATGAAAGATCAGACAGGAAAAAGCTAGTTTCATCAAGTCGGTCGGAAAGTGATAAAAGTACACGTGCAAAGACGTCATAAATTACATTTTCCCGTAAATGCAACCATTGAGGTTTTAATGATGTTTTAATAATACAATTGCCGCGAGTACTCTCACACTCTTCTTCGTTCACTATAACTATTAATAAATTTAACAGCTTATACGGGGTGTGCGCTGCGATGTTATCGTGTGTCCCGCTATCTGTTTACAATTTTGAAAATGTACATGAAATGCGGGAGATTCAAATTCAATCCTTTACGATATTTAAATTATTTCAGAGAAAAATAAATGCTTTTTGATAGAAACATAAACAAAAAGGAATCTGTTTCATCGTTTTTCATCTATTATATATGCACATTTTATACACGGGAAGTATAGAATAATATCACTACGCAATACTCGCATTGAATTTAGCTCGTACTTTTGATTTTAAGAAAAACATCAAACTAATGCAAATTTTATCACACTCCTTCCATAAATGATTCAGCAAAAAAAAAAAAAGAAATTAGCTGTCCATCGGATTTGATCCATTACAATATTCAACAAAATAATAAAGACGTGCCATCAGTTATTAAAAACATATCCATCGTTGCCCATCGTAGGGTAAAAGAACCAGTTGTCAGTCATCTAATTTAGTTGTCCGTCAATTTTTCTTTCACGATTCTCAATTGAAATAAACAAACAATTTTGGACTTTAAGGCAGCGATCTCGAAGTAAATAACCTCTACTTTATGATTTATTAGTTTAGCAAATTTTATTTTTGTGTAACCATTACAACGAAAATGTCCGACAACTAGGGTATTGCCAACCACTAGTGCTACCACCCTATAACTTATTCATTACGCAACCAAAAAAAAATTACTCCTCACTATACAGTATTTTCAAAAATCCCAAATCTCGCCACATCAACATCACTCTACCAAATCATTAACCGCCATCACCGCACTAACAGAAACAAAAATGATCAACTATCATGTTGCACCTAAAAATATTGAAACAACTACAGGCCATCGTGTGCCTCTGCTTCGCGAAAGCCAGCAAAAGGTCCTTCACCAGCCATATTGCGGCAATTTTAAAGCACCGCACGCGAACGCGGCGCCCAGACGGTGTGCGCGCATGTGTATGTGTTCTCGTCTCGGCCGCGGAATAGCGTGACTGCGCGTAGCAGCAGCAGCAGCAGCTCGCGCGAAAGGCGTCGGCGGGATTCTCGCGTGGCGAACCGCCCTGTGGCCACGGCTTCGACACTTGCGCCGTTATTATTTCTGATACGCCCCGCCAGCGCGCGTGCAGCTCTAGCTTCGCGACTTGTTCCTCCCTTTTCTCGAGTGTAGTTCGCCGGGGCTCTGCTGTTTTGTCGGTTTTTACGAGCATATCGTGTATTTGCGTTTTCGTTGATTGCGTTTCTTTTTAGGAAATATAAGTTGGGTAGCTTGTACGTTCTTTGAAGTATAAGCGAATGAGCGTTAGACGTGTATGTAGATCGTTAAATTGTAAGCGATAGAGGGTAGTTAAGCGCGTATAAAAACGAAAAATGAAAGTAGTCACAATACATAGCGTCGATCAATAAGAGGCCGAGAAATTCGTCTAACCATATCTTTGAGCTTCAATTTGATAGTTTATCGATGTGATTTTTTTTTACAAAATAAGATAAATAATAAAATTTCCATATGATGGATTGGAAGTATAATAAAGTTAATTTAATGTAAAATATATTTTCAATCAAGTTAGGTCTGACCAAATCTCCTTATTTCTACTTCCTTATAAAACTATACAAAAATTAACAGGCACTAGTATGTTCAGACAATGTTGATCATTAAATACATAAAATTAATAATACTTATGTATAGTCATGTGCCGAAGATATAAATATGCGACGGTAATCTAAGATTTTTATTTTCAATCAATTAAAATCTATAGTGAAGATATTTCTAATAGATACCGTTTCTGTAATAAACTGGAAAAAGATTAGAATTGATTTCTATACACATAGGGAAGAGTTAACCGCCACATTGGCTGGGTAGCGGAACTGTACCTCGGTCGATCACCGAAGTTAAGCAGCGCAGGATGTGGTTAGTACTCGGATGGGTGACTGCGGAAAACCTATGATATTTCGGCAATCGTTTATAGGTAATTTTTCGCTCTAACCAATCTGTTGGCTAGGTGGTGACTTGAATATGTTTTTGGTTTTCAAGCCTACGAATAATGTGATATAAATATAATCTAAAACATATTCGAAGACCACCCGAACGAAAATTGACTTAGGGCTAAGATTAGGGCCTTGTCCGATGCCCTAGAAAAATGACATGGTCCTGACATGGCACCTCGTAAGGCCCGATGTAAGACGAATAATAGCGCGCCTACACAGCCCTGGTAGTTTATCCGGACTTGTTATTTCTTCTTAATTTCCTGTATTAAATAACTAATCGCGCTCGAAGCTCTAAAGTCGCCCGAAATGATTAAAAAATCATTAATAAGTTGTGTTGGACAAGTGACCCGCATAATAATGCCAAAGTAACAAGACAGTCAAAATTTATTTTAACCTCAAAAATTAAACCTCGCACATGCGATATTAAGGCTTCCGTAGGGCGGGGACCCGTAAATGAACATCAGGCCATAGTCAGGGCCACATGCGGTAGCCCTTATAAGGCGTTTGCCTGTCGTCATTAGGCCCTATCATTACTATCGGGGGTGGACGGGAGCGCCGTTACGCGTCTTGCTATGGGCCCTTACGGAGAACCTGATTGGGACCTTACAAACACCTAAGGCAAACCTTATTCATTTTCCGTTCGGGCGGGTGACGATGCAGCTGATGCAGCAAACCCTCAGTTTCTCGCCGCGTCTGAGACAAAGAGATCTCACTAAAGGGTTCGTTCTGAAGTTATCTAAAGCGACCATGAAAAAAACGTAAAGGTCACTAGCTGGGCTAAATAGGCTGCAGGTGGATAAACCCCTATATAAATATGTAGAGGAGAGTTGAACACTCATGGCCTTTGAGTAAAGCTGGACACCACGCGTTTCTCGCTTCTGATGATGGATACTCATAGCTGGAGTAAAATATCATTGTATTAAACATATTTCGCGCCCCATATTTTAAATACGGAATTGACAAAGTTACATTAGAATTTAGTATTGCAACAAGAATCACGCATTAAAAATTATTTTTGGTTTTTTGGATCTTATCTACAATTGATGTAATATTTTTTTAATAACTTCTACTTTTTCTTTAAACAGTCAGAAATAAATCAACCTACCTCTGGGTTGAAAAAAGCTCTTGGTGGCTGGGTATGATTCAAACTAAAATAATGTCTTTTTTGCTCAGTATTAATGTCACTCTATTAAGGGCCACTACTGACCATGTACCTTGAGTGTTGCTGCCAACAAAAACAACTTATTGTTTCTCATTTATTTAACTTTAATTATGTATATCTTATCTTTTATACTGTAAGTAACGTAATTTCATCCTTTGTCAAATTTTCGTTAAGAGAATAGTAAAAAAAACATTGAAATGTTTAATATGGATGTTCTAGCATACTTTTAAAACATTTGGACATTCATTACCATCATGTATTAAAGATTGTTACATCGTTGACCGGGGAACAGTTTTTGAAGATCCTGAAAAACAAACTGTTTTATTTTTTCAAGTAATATTATATTATTCTTATCATTCCAAGGATCATTTCTTTTTCTTGCATTTTAATTTTGACTCCTAACATCAAAAACTATTGTCGAAAATGCTATGTGAGTGCCACCATTGGCCAACTCTTCCCTATATTAGGCATACGAATATTTTTCACTGTAGCAAACGTATAGACATATTTGTGTTACATTCAAAAGCCCTGCAAGAACCTCACTCCATTTGTTCACTATCGATGCCTAACTATTTGTCAATTATTGGAATTAAAGTTATCAAACTAGCCGTCCGCCAAAATACACATACCGGAATAAATAGTAATCAAGCACTTCTAACTTGATTATTCACCTGTCTACTTCGTTTGCCTACCACCGAATTAAAGAATCCCGTCCCCAATTACACGCTAAATTATCATACATCGAACAACCGTTATAAAGAAAACACACAGTAGCCTCCCCCCGTCCCCGAAATTCGGCAGCCACGCTGCTGCGCTGCGCAAGTAGCGCGCGCACACACACACACACTCCCACACGAGCGCTCTTGTGCGCGAGATCCGGCGAAAGTTCGCAAACGCGGTTATCTGCGCGGAAACTCCGTTAAACGAGTTAGCCGGACGGTAATGTATCGAGGGAGGAGAGAGAGAGAGAGAGAGAGAGCGTATACGTATACGAGCTTGCGCCGCCAGCTGCGGACCATCTGTCCAGCCCCGATCCTTTTATTATGATAAAAAGCCGCCGCTGGTGCGCCAGGAACGTTGTTTAGCGAAAATTCGGCGCAGGGAGGGAGGGGGGCGGCTATATTACGTACGTTGGCGGGGTTTTACGCTGTGTAGGCGAGAGGTGAGTATGCTATACACACATCGGCGCGCGCACGCTCGTTATTTTCGTTTTGTCTCGGATTTATAACGGGATATTATGTATAGGCAAGCGACGCTGGGGCTTTTTGCCGTTCATTTTTGGGGATAATTGGGAGGTAGGCTGTGTAGGGTAACTGAATAGTTACGAGAAGTCTGTGAGATTTTGATTTTTCGAATGGTTTTGGTGTGGAAATTGTATAAAGCCTGAGGAATATTTTAGGTATATATCTGTACAATGACATGAGTATGACAGATGGTACGACTTTGATTGAATATTAGATAACAAGATTTGGGAAATATGCTCATTTGTCTTAGAAATTGCGCTGTATCAATAAACTTCTAGATTTCTATTTTTCTCTTTTTTGTTTCCTTTTGTAGATTTCAATTGATAATTCAAAACACTGAATTTTATTTACATTAACATAGTTGTTCCTGTGTTAACACAAATCTAATTACTATACAAATATTAACTATTTATTCGTACAAATGAATTCTCAATGAACTAAAATGACCAATATATATTTTTATTGTATAATGTAATAATAAGTAGAGAACCACTGTTTTCACAAAATGTGTGTATTATTTTTTTTATAGGAAAGCTGTCAAAACACAACGTTATTAAATAACTTTTTCTCTGTCTGTTCAGGCAAAAGCTTCACGCTCACGATAACGGTGTCGACGTCGCCACCCCAGGTCGCCACCTACGCCAAAGCAATTAAGGTGACGGTTGACGGGCCGCGCGAGCCCCGATCCAAGACCAGTGAGTATCACTGTAAGCATTAATATTTTTACTCAAACTTACTGATTATTGTTTTCCATAAGTTGCATCTGTAAACTAGTAGAGAATACTAAGAGATCATTTTAAAATTTAATTGAGCTTTTCTATTTGCGAAAGTCTATTGGTATTCTTTTATTCTATATATGTATTATTGGAATTGTTAAAGAGATGTGCACGGCTTGTTGGCTTCATAGAAATAAAATATTTGCATAGCAGTTTCAATAGATTATAGACATTATAATGTACATCGATCGAAACAACTAGTATAGTAAAAAGAACACGTATACTTAGTAAGAAGAATTATATAACAAAAAAACCAGAATATTTCTCAATTTACCACTTTCACACACTTCTTTACTTCTTCTTTTTCCATAATTTTTCTCTTTATTAGGTACTTACTCCTTTATAATTTTTACCTCAACTGCTGTTCATTCGCATTATGAAAGTTCTTTTCAATAATATTTCAAACCCCCTTACCTGCATTATACAAATCATCTAATTCCCTTCCGCAGTCGTTCCTTACAAACTTTCCAATTCTCTTGGTAAGCTCTCTAATGTCTCATACGCGGTCGCCGTCTCGCGCGCGGACTCTCTGAAACTTCCTCCCCGAGATCGCCATTATTTATTAGACGAGTGCGGTGCGCCTGCGCCCCCGCCAAGCATTGATAAAGGGCGAGCCAAGGAGATATCGCTGCTGCGGCGACGACGAAGCCGTGCTTAGCTCCTCGGGCGGTGCGCGCAATTACCGCGACCAGGGTCCGTGCGAAAACTGACTAAGCGACGTACTTACCTGTTCATCTTAATGCGCAGGTTGTTATATTAATACGTCTTTGGTGAAAGAAGGAGCGTGGGTGAGAATTACGGGCACTTAGGTTCTTAGCAATACTTGTCGAAGTTTGCCCTACAGTGAGGGGTTTCAAATTCGGTTCATGAAGGGATAAAAGATCTAGCGTGTTTGATAAATCTTGTATTTGGAATTCAAAAATTTCAGTTGTTTCTTTATCAAACGCAAGATTAATCATTTGTATAATAGGTACATAACACTCGAACATGAGTGTTTATCAAATATTATATTTCTATTTTTATAACCTTATACTTACAGTTTTGTATTTTCATTACTCATATGAGAACATGTCCTCTGCTTGAGATCTTAACAAAATAATGCGCCTAAAATCAGCAGAAAAAATGAAAATAGTAAAAATATAATCAAGGTATATTAATTCACCAGCATTTCAAAAGTAATTTTTACAACGAGAATTTTCGAAATATTAGGTTCCATTCATCGCGTAATTTATGTAAAGTAAACCAAACAAATTATTCAAGAATCTACAACTATTTAACGCAAAGCCATAGGTGTATAATATTACGCGAATTCACGCTGAAAGATCGCGCGAGCGAAAACAAGTCAGAGCGACGCAGTGCGGACACGCCCCCGACCGCATCCGCCGTCTTGGCCGCATCTGCGGACCACCCAGCGCTCGTAATTCTCTCTTATGACACTCTCGGTTTATCGGGAGCGCGCCGAAAAATTTCCAGCAGCCGAATGCTCTCAGCGCGCCCGCGAATAACAGCGTCTCGCGCGCATAAATTATACGGCAGTTTCTAAAGTTAAAGCAGTCGACGATCTCGCTGCATATTGCAAGTGTATAAATTTTTCATCATGTTTTATTTTTATTTTATAGTTATCAGTAATTAAGATTATTATTTACATTTACTGGGTTATATAGTTGAATAAATATTTTTGTGATAAAATATTTAGTATTGACAATGTATACACTGAGAGAAAATTATGGTCACTTTACTATAAAAGTACTAAATTTTATAGTTCTATAGTGACACAATCATAAAATATAGTAGCGTTTGTTAATCAAATTATGGTTAGCGATACTATAAAAGATAGTAGATTATACCATAAGTAAAGTTTACTATTTTAAAATAGTGAAAAGCCTAACAAAATTTTTGTAAAAGGGACTAGAGAATATAGCCGTAGCAACTATAATAGTAACTTACTATCACAGATAACATTAATTACTAAATGTTATAGTGCGGCCTATACAAGAAAATCTTTTAAATTCAACAAGATTCCAGTTTACTATAGCATATAGTTATTTTAATTGCAGCTTTTTCTCTCGGTGTATATATATATATATATATATATATATATATATATAATTAGATGTCCCAAATAAAACTTATTGCAAAGACTATCATTCACCTCACTAATGATTGTTTAAAGTCTAGGGTATAATATTTTTAAATTTGATTATATCTATTTTCTTCTAATTAAGAGAGAGTAACTTGAATTTATGAGAAAATAAGATGAATATAGATGTAGAGCCATTAACAGAAATGAAAACGATTCTGTTGAAAAAGAAAACATCAGGCTTTTTATCTTGCCTGCTCTTAAAATTTTAATGGGGATGTACCACTGGTTACTCCATTTTAGGAAAATGGTTTATTTAAACCGAGAATCTCAAAGCGTGTACTCTGTTTATTTTCGACATGTAGTTTTACGAGTTATTCCACTCGCTATTAGAATCTGAAGCAATCACTGCGAGCACTATTTAGCTAGTCTATGAATTCGACTAAACAAATACTGTTAAATTTATGTTAAAAAAAAATACAAAATTTTCGTCGTAATAGCAGAGTTGCATAGCAACCAAAACGCAACTAAACGTCTTTGTTGGACTTACGGATACACCACCTTACTAAAGCAATCTTCACTTTTATAGTAGTAGTAAGCTTTTTTTCTTGATAATCAAACAATTTCGATAGAAAACTAAATACTTTTTCCACTACTATAATGAATTTGAAATTCAAGATTTATTCGACAATAAATGATAGCGATACTGTTATTGTATTTACGGATTTACATTATAAAATGAAACATTTTTTGGTCATTACCAAATCTTAGATTATATGTATCAATGAATATGTAGTAATACAGAAATAAAAATATATGATTAATAAAAACTACACGAAATCGCCGCACACTGTAAGGTTGTATAGGACCTTAGGTTTCTGTAAAAAGTTAGTTTTTCACGTTAAAACTGCGATAAATAATAATTGTTTATCTAGTAAAATTTTTTATAAAATTTGTTTTCACAGTGTGTGCAATGTTTTGAATTTAAATGTACTCTCTTTTAAGAGAGTAAATTAATAAATTAAATTAGTAAATGTATATTTATATCATTTAAGAGAAAATTAAATGGTTCTTGCTAGAAATATAAAGAAAAAGAAAACTAGGAAATACGCAAGGAATCTGTTTCTTCATCCATTATCTGCACATTTTATACAATTTTTAGTTCTCTCGATCTATGTATAAATGCTATTGGAATATTATAGACTTTAAAAATCAGAAATCAAAACAGAAACGTAAAATTGACATTGTAACTGTTTAAAATCGCTAAAATGCACGTCATCATCATAATTTATACGCAATGTAACAGTTACAGTGCCGAATTTACAATATCTCTTTTATTTGTGATTTTTAAAGCTTATAATATTCCAATTGCATTTATACATGATGTATTTGTTCAATTAATATTTAAGTACTTTGTATTTGGCGCGACAATAGAACCGCGTGATCTAGTGTGACTAGCGTAGTCACTCTAATTATGTAA
>JAPYZP010000422.1:0-25430 GCA_030522985.1 Torymus sinensis | reverse complement strand
AACATTAACTAAAAACTCATTTGTTGTACTCCTTCTGTGAATAATTCAGCAAAACTTTTATTTCTCCATCTGATTCTGTCTCTCTCACTCCTTGTCATAACAGCAAGCCTTCTGCTAGCCATTTCCAGGCTAACAAAACTGATCAGTTTTAATACCTTTTGAATACTCTAGAACAAACTTGTGATTATTTTCGAATAAATCATTCTATTTTTCAATCCATTAAATGGCCAAATAATGGGAGAAAAAGTGTTTCACCAAGGGCTAGAAACTGGACAAGAGAAATTCCTATTTTATAGCCAACTCTTAAATAAATAGTCAGTTATTAGTTATAAAATGATTTGGATTTATTCGTACAAAGATTCCCATTTTCGGATCTATATCATCCGGATGGTACTAAACGCAAAGGGACATTTTTATTGGTGTAAGTCTCGTTTTTAAAATTTAAAAAAAAATAGCTTTCGTCAATATTGTATAACCTTGCAGCAATATTGCACATAACATTGCAGCAATATTCTTACAATGTTAAAATGAAAAATTTGAACTAAATAATTTGCAATGGAGAAACGGGAATCATGGATTTGCAGCAATATTGCCTCAGGGTTGGTTTATTAAAAGGAGCGAAAATGGCGAAAATGTCAAAGCAACATAGATGCAATATTGCTCCAATATTCAATGTTATATGGATAGTTATAGCCATTTCCTTAATTTCATTATACAAGTATTTTTACTTTATAGACAATTTTGAAAAAATTTAAAAGAAACCTCTGAAATCCAAGGACAAAACCCCCGATTACCTCTTTCCCAACAACACCCTACCCCTCATTACTCATCTGCCTCGGATCCCCGAAAACAAGCCTGCTATAAGTACCTCAGCCGAGCATCGCAACGACAAGCAACCAACCGCGATTCTCTCTCTTCCCGAGGCGCTCGTCATCACTCGCCCGATCACCGCGACGACACCGAGAGGGAGAGAGAGAGACACTCTGTACGACACGGCTCCTCCCAAATCACACCGCGGCGGCGGCGGCTCGTGGATTAACCGGAGCCTGTGCGCCCCTCCTCCGGCGGAAATTCATCAGACGCTCTCTCGTTGCGAGAGGTTCTGCGACTGAAAGGGATTCTAATCGTCTCTCGGCGGTGGTTTCTTGCATTAGCCGCCTTATGAATTATTCGCCCCGGGAATTTCGAGGCCGTAGTATGGCATAGGCCCGGGTAAGATTACTTTGCCGCGGTGGTAGCTTAAAGGGGGAGGGAAGTGGCGGAAGGAAATTTTCTCTTTGACGTTGCGCAAATTCTCTCTCTCGGACCGGTGAGATTAATCAACGAGGAGGGCTAAGATCGAGCGTTCTCGAGTATTGCGTGATGTGTTCTATATATATATATATATATATATATATATATATTAAAATGTCTGTGGTTGGAGTGTAATTATAGGAATCGCCAGTAATGCGTGGGAATATCGGGGGAGGCGGGATCGGGAAGTTTTGAGGACGAAGAAGATGGCGAGTAGTGATTAGGAAATAGTTGGATAGCCCGATAGTAGAGGTTATTGCTCGCTTTCTCTTTCCCCCTCCCTTACTCTCTTCGCGCACCAAGTAATTATAGAGGGACGAAAGTTTCGCGCTCGAGCCTGTTTCTTCCCCCCGACTTCGTGCGTCTCTCTCGCGCCCCCGTGCACAGCATATTCTACCGGAGCGTGAAATTGCAGTTTGAATGTCGAAAAGTGCCTTCGGAATTGAGCAATCACGGGAATAATTATTCGATCGCGACAGAGAAAAAAAGCACAACGTATATCCCATATATTATACCCTTTAGCTCTCTGTATAAATCGCACGTTTCTATTTATTCCATGAAGCGAGATATACCAAAACACTACACATATCTCCCGATCACCGAGCTAAGCTCCGACAGACACAATTCAAAACATAAAAAAAAAAAATAATAATAATAATAATAATAATAATGACGTTTCGAATATTAAACGTAAGCTGCGGGCTGCAATTTGGCGCATCGATTAACTTCGCGGCGTTCGCGCGATATTTCAAAATCATTCGCGTATAGGGTCGGCACTGCTCTCATATATATGTGAGCGGGCGGGCATTGTTCGCAAAAATTCATGAGTTATTGGAATCGTCGAAATGTACGAGGGGAATGACGATGACCGTGTGAATTTTACAACGCAAATGTAGGTGTATAGTATATGAGCCGGCGTTGTCCATTGAAATAGTCGAGCCCGCGCTGTAGTATCAGATGAATTAAAAACGTATATAACTATACGGTCGAACTAAAAATAAAAATGTAAATAAAAAAATCGATACAACTTTTATAATAGACTTCAAAGAAAACATGACGTGTGTCTACATATCACGCGGCGTATAACTGAACATTTTATAATATAAAACACCATGAATTATCTCGACCAATGAAACATCGCTATACCGTTTCGAAACTTCGTACACCCAACGACAAAACCCACGACACTGTATATATACTCTCCCTCGAATCCTTCGAGGCGTCGCCTCCGCATAAATAATTCCGCCTCCACGGCCAAATTTAAAGCTCGCACGACCCGCTATGCAACATCCTGCAAGACGGCAATTATATTTCCGAATATATACATAACGGGGCGACGCGCAACGTCGATGAACGCGACGTGTCGGCCGCGCGGCGCCTCGTAAACGTATCGAGCGGCTTACACAGCGGCGCGGTTATTTTTACTCGCCTCTCTCGCTCTCGCGCGCGAGCGCTATACACTCGCTCTCTCTGCGGTAGGTATATATATTGTAAGATACCGCGCGGGGCGCTAAGAATGACTCTGCGGGTTTATCAAGAAGAAGAAGAAGAGCCCCGACCCTGAGGCTCGGCCGCGTGTTATATGGCCCCCCGTGTGGCCTGTCCGTATAATAAAGACGGAAGTCGAGAGGGAGAGACAAAGATGAGACTGTAATCGAGGGATAATTACAGCGAGAGAGCGAGCGACATCTTCGCGCGCGAGAGAGGCGCCTATAAAGTGAAATTAACTCGAGTGCTGTAATTCGAGTTCGGTGCGCGGCGTTTATAACGAGCCGTTTTCGAGGAAGGGGGGAGAGAGAGTGAGTGGAATGTTATAAATAATTCCAGGCGGCGGTCTGGGGCTGTCGTACTTTCGAGTAATTGGAATGTAAAGTCATTTCGGGAGGGCTGAGAGCGACGGGGGAAAAATGAACGGGTCGGATATGGGAATGTAAAGTTATTGTGACGTTTATTGATGGAAAATATATGAATTTTACAAACGAAGGTTTATAGATTGTATACGGTTGCGGTAAAACGATATTTTTTTTTTCTTTTTGTTTTCTTTTCGTAAAATGATCTGAAATTTTTCGTATGTATGAATTTTCCGATTGAAATGGTTATACTTTTTCAATAATATCGCTTTACGATTCAGCACGAACTCGTATCCAAATATTAAATGTCACCGGCGTAAAATTTTCAATTTTCATTTTCATTTTTTTTTTTTACAATCCATCAAACGAAAATTTGTATTTAACGAATCCTCAATTATTAAAAAATCGCATACACATGCACATACGCACGCAAGCCTTATCCACCTTAATTAATTCCAAACACAAAAACATTCAATCCGCCGGCGCCCATTAACTTTTGCGACTCTCGTGCACGCGGTGGGCTGCTCCCGCATTCTCTCGAAATAATCCGAGCTAAATACTGAAATAATAGTTGTAATGTGCAAAATTCAGCGTCTTTACACGCAGTAAGCATGCGCGCGCGTGCAGCGCCCTTTAACAGACAATAGTTCCGCAGTTTATGAGCGCGTGAGAGAGACAGAGGGAGAGAGAGTGGGAGGCGCACTATTTGCTACTCTATGAATAACTTTGCCCGTTTAGTATTCCAGAGCCCAAGTATTCTAAATCATACTTTAATTAATTATAACTCGCTGTAGGAAGGTGCGGGTGAAACTTAGTTAGTCCTGCCGCTCACACACACGCACACACACACATACTACGCGTGCGTAATATAGTTTAGTTTAAGAATGGCTCGGAGCTATAGGCTTCGATAGTACGCGCACGCGAAATTCGACATAATATTTGCCTTTGCTTCAGCGGCGGCTGCGACTTTGAAAATATTGTTAAATCTTGGCCTGGGGACTGTATGACTTAGTTTGATACTATACACACACACGGAGAGGAAGAGAATGAGTCGCGTTATCAAAGTAGATCCATCTATCCAAATACAGCGGCGTACTTTGGCCTCGGAAAAATGTGAATAACACAGTGTACCCCACGCGAGCGAGGGAGAACAAAAAAATAACGGCTACGCAACTTTTTCCAATAAGGCGCTTGCCGAGCCTTTTTTACGCGACGCCTACACACTCCACCGTATAAAGTTGCGCGTAGAACTAATTAAAATAAAGAAACTTTTCTTTTGCGTGCGCTCGCGCGCAATATATCTTCGACCCGCGAGGCGTCTGAATTTTGATTGGAGTTTCTTGTTTAACGCCACGACGTTAACGTGTATACATTATACATACGCGTGGGTCATGTAGAAAAGTGTAACGACGGACAAAAGAGTTTGCGTGGGGCTTTAAAGCGACGGTCGGGGGATTAGGGTTTATAATGTTCTATATTATTGGCGTTTAGGTGACTTTATTGGGAACGACTCGGTCATACGTTGAGCGGCGCATCGCGGCGAAAATTATATTCCTGATATAGTTTTAAATATTCAATTTTCAAGCTGAAAGGATACGCGGATTGTAACTATAAAATTTTTAAAATATCACTATACTAACGTTGAATGAAATTAAAGTACGTAAAAGTGTCATCTAAACCTCCACAGTACATTTCGTGCACTATGTTTCGTTAAGAGAAAATTATTTCCGTATAAATTTCGAATCAGGAAAAATTAACACAATAATTCAATCAAGAATCAGCATTTATGGCTGGCTACGCGGACTTAATTATACAATGACGTCAGAGGGCCACAAAGTTAATATCCTGCCCGCGCTTGTAACCAAACGACTGGCAATATAAACGCGTAACGCGCGCAGACATTCCGAATAAATTTGTAATTTACGGGAGTTTATATACATAAGACACGCGTAAATTTTTAATGCGTACGCGCGCGCGCGCGCCGTTATGAATAAAGGGCAAACTTTTCCCCAAGAGCAGTTACCCCCAGTTAATGAGACGTTAAAAACTGGTAAACAAAAGTTGCCAAAGTTAAGGACAAAAAGAAAAGGGAAGAAGGAGGTGACCGCGCGCGCACGCGCGCTCCAAGTTGTAAACTGGCGAGTTTTGCAAACAATCTCGGCTCTCGTAAGAGGCTGTCTAATTAATTTATTAAAATCCCTCTTTATCAGCACCGCCCCCGGATTCCCCGAACTCCCGCTAACCCTAAACGGAAACTCCGACGTCGAAGAAAAGTTTCGCGCGGCGACGATTTCGCCCCACCGGCCCCTGCGAGTTTCGATCGTTTCTGTTTCGCTAATAGCCGCGTGCACCCGCACACGGCGTGTGTGCGGTTCTTGTACGTGGGAGGAGGCCGAAGGGAGCCCGCAAACTATTTTGTTGGCACCCACTGTTTTCCTCGCCCTAGGAATTTCGCGAGGGGGTGCGCATAATGCGCATGCGTGTAAGCCGGCATAACTCGAGAAAGGTTTAGCATAATTGGATTTCAATCATCCGTACCGGGCCGCGAGTGGGGGAACGGTTATGTTCGGGAGTTGGTTGTTGATGTAAGGGCTGATGGCTGCAGGTTTTGAATGTTTTCACTGGTAGATGGTATATTATATGGCAGGCGGTACAGAATTCAATTGTGAAATGTTTGGATTTTTAACTCTAAAAGATAATAATTAAGATTATATTTGAGCTTTGACGTAATATTTGTACAGATGAAATTAATGGATTTGTAATTATTTGGTAATTCAATCGGGGATAAAAACGGTAATATGACAGGTGATGCAGAATTCAATTGTGCAATGTTTTGTTTATGTAACTGTAAAAGAGAATTATTAAGGAATTAGAGATTTGACGTAATTTGTACAAATGAAATGGATACATTTGTATTAGTTTATTGAGATTTATTCGACATTTGGAAAAAACGTTAATATTTTTTATTAAAATTAATCCATATATAAATCAAATATACAATCATTAATTATTGATGTTGTTTGCTTTCCTATTATTTACGATTCTGATTATTGAATTAGAAACATCTAATTGCTATTATACACTCGGGATTAACTATATCAAACAACTAATAAACAGCTCTGTATACAATTCTAACGAGAAGGAATTAATTCGTTTGATGATTTATAATGGATAAAATATATTTCCAAACTTATTTTCGCTATTACAATTTTATTCTGTAAAAGATGCTTAAAAACTAAACGCTTTAGCATTTCTAAAACCGAGTATCACAATATCCAAATAAGATACTTTTCTGTGTAAGAAAAATTTTAAATCCTCTTTCCAGTAAACCCTCAAAGACAGCGGAAAATTCGGATCCTCGGCAATGAAATAAAAGTGGGTGAAAAGGAAAGACGCGAAAATTGAAATGACGAATAGAGGAACATGATCCCGGCGGTTAATAAGCAATAAAAATGGGATGAACTCTCTTTCCCTCGGCCGCGACTATCCGCGCGCTTCTCGCTCCTCCTCTCTTTTTCTTCAGTCAAAGTTCAAAGGTTATAGCCGCTCTCTCTCTCTCACTCTCTCGCGCGCTGCAGGAGAGACGAATAGCGAGAATGGGGAGTTCACGTCCAATTTCATTCCCAGCAAGAGAGAGAGAGAGAGAGAGAGAGAGAGAGAGAGAGAGAGAGAGAGAGAAAGAGAGAGGAGGAGCAGAGGAAGAGAGAGGGAGTGAGAAATTTATGCAAATTATTCGCCCACTGCGCCATTTGAATGCAGCCATCCCTCCCCGCGGTACCGAATTCGCGCGATTATCCGATTTCCGCGAAAGAGGATAGAAGAGACAGAGAGATAGGAACAGAGAGCCCCACACACAGAGAGAGGCGCAGAGAAGATGACGAAAAGGAGGGAGAGCCGGATAGTCGTAAATCAAAACCAGGATTTAATAGGAATTTGATGCGCTGCCCTGGTCAGAATTATTAAACACGCTACAAAGGCTATATAATATATGCACGTGGTTTCTTGCTTTCTCTGACGACGACGAGAACGACGACTAATTGCGCGGTATTATTTCGCTCGTGCAAAGAGAAGTTGAATAACAAATTAACTTGCGCGCATCGATTCCGGGACCAACGACAACGACGGATTCGACAATGCCATTATCGCGCTATTTTCCGACTGACATATCGCGCCGCTAGATTATGGAAATATGGAATGTCGCCCGCGCAGTACTGTTACAGAGAAATAGAGAGAGAGAGGAGGGAGGGGCGGGATATTAACTTTGCGTAATTATATGGGAATTAATTCCAGGGGATTTGAGCGCGCGGCGGGCGCTCGTTATCTATTTGATTTCACACGCTCGCGGATGGTTTTTCGGACTACGCGGCCCGGATTATTCTGGGAAATGTTAATGGGCCGCGATTATGGCTGATGAACCGCGTGAGGATTTATCTGTGGCTCTCGTTGAAGTTTAGACACGGCTGAAACGTATTGCGTTTGGTTGGTGGAAAAGGGTTGTAGATGCGTTATTAATGGTTTAGCGCGGAGCGTGTTTTACAGGAAAATTTGAGAGAGATGATAAAAAAGTTTACTTTTAGTTTAATTCCATGTAAACACGTAATTATCTAAAGTAATCATCTTTTACTGGCACTGCATTTTTATAGCCTACGTTATTAGAACGGTTTCAGATAAATATTTTTGTAATATTCTCAGCTTAAACTTTTATCAGCTTTGCTTAATATTTTCTCATTTTAAATCCGGAAATTTTTAAATATATTCAAAACACCTATATATGTATAGACGAAGTTATGTGATGGACTACAAAAATACAATAAATTTACTCATATTAGATTAAAGGTATTTATAATCGCATATTTCATTGCTGATCCTGGAAAGATATATTCATATTTTGAATGACGCAAAATTTGTCTTTCTCTCGATTTTTACGCAATAATTTTGCATTCGGGAGCAATCATAAGAACGACTTTCCAAATGAATGCTCTTTTTCCGCAAAAAACATAGCTCAAAACCAGCCCCTACGGGCCTGTTAAATTTACCCGTAATCACGCCGCCACCGCCTCGCACGCAGGTAAAACACGCACGCGCGTTCCTTTTTTCTCCTCCTCCTCCTCCACCTCCCCGTTTAATATCGTAAGTGCACAGTTATGTCGAGGCTTGTTCGGAGCAGCGCGTACGCGCGTGCACATTCGGCCCATTATGCTTTTTTCCGCGGCGTTCCACTTTGATAAGACAGTTTGCAAATGAAAAAAAGTGAAGGGGGGAGCAGCGCGCGTTATAAAACGCGCAACGTTCATTTCGAGTTGTAAAATTTCGCGGGAGTAGTTTCCGGATAACGGGATGTACGAGGGTAGGAACAGCTGGTTAATTTTGGAGGGGTTCTAATCTTGACTGCAGGTTGTTGTTAAAAATGGCTCTCGCCGTAATAACCACAGAATGGATTTTTTTTAATTTTTCTGATAAAAGTGTATACTTATCTAAGGGTAAATTTTGATTTTCCCTTCGAAATTAAAGGTACGCGCGACCCTTTAATAAGATTAACGCTAATTCGGAAAAGGGGTTGGCCTTTTCGGATTTTCTGGTAGACTTGACGTGAATAACATTTTTTCGAGCGTAACCGACCGGCAATCCATCAAATTCAATCATAGTCGGGCTTTTATTTTGTTTGGCCGAACGTGTACATGAAAATTATCAGATGACGTGAAGCACACACACGACTGGGGAGATTTTTTAGCGACTGACTTTCCCGCTATATATCCATTTTAGAAAATACTTATGAAATATAAAACATTGTTATTTTAACAAATCTAAATATTTTATATTGTATTTAAAATAAAAATCAGAGAAAAGATTGAACAATAAAAGCGAATATACAAATAAATTGAGATAAAATTTCATTCATTACACAATTAATACTTATATACACGTGTATTCATATCTCCCTCACTCGTCGTCTCCTTTCACGCATCAATTCCGCACACAAAACCATTTAACAATATCCGCTCAATACACGAATTTAGTCAGCGTCGCTCTCGCTGTACATCATATTGCGCGCCTTTTAAGTAAATCAGCCATCACGAACGTGCACAACCAGGGGCGTTTTCTCTCTTTTTTGTTTTATACATCAAGGATTCGAATCCCCTTCAGCGCCACTTTAATCCCTTTAAAAACGATTGTTAATTCGACGTAAAATACAATATCCGAGAGCGGCGGCCACTCGCCTCTCCGCTCACGCTATAATACCCCTTTAAAATTCGAGCCATAAATTTTTATCGCTCCAACTAAAACGAGAGAGAGAGAGAGAGAAAAGAATATATTTAAAATTTCTCAGGCACGCGCGCAGTGTAAAACCTGCGACACGCGCGCGTACGTGTATAATCCGATATCCCGGGCCGGCGTCATTTTTCACGCGGAATTAAATTCACGCGCGCGTATATATATACGCGTGGACAATAATTTTGATTTACAAACCAAACGTCATTTTTCACGCGCACTTTCTATTTTTCTCGTGTATAACCCTACACACGCACGCGACACGACGACGGTATAATCTCTGTCAAACAATAATTTCCCCGATTTCATTTCTCATTTTTGCCGGAGGCAGCGGCTACGGTGATACAGATAAATGGGAGGAAGACAGAGAAGCGCTTTAATTCCCTTTATGATGCCCCATACGTCAGGGTAGAGCGCGAGCTCGCGGGCGCGAGTGCACGTGCCCTTGCGGATTGAGATTTATCCAAGTTCCTCGGCCTGCCCCGCTGTTATTGCGGGATAAATTAACATGAAATCAAACAATGAGACACGCGTGTGTATATGTACTTTTATTTCCTTCTCTCTCTCGCTCTACTGTCGCGAGCGCCTGTATAATTAATATATCTATGAAAATTCATGCGCCGAGTAAATATTCACGGGTATCATAAACATCGCCGGGAGCGCGTGACGACCGTCGTCGATGCCCATTAGTCAACAATATTTATAACGTTATTAACTAACTCGTCGTTCTTTCGTTTCAATTAACAATTGACAAATGAGGCGTGCAAACTCGCCGGTGAAATAATACGTTCCCCGTATAATACACCTCGTTGTAAATTATACGGAAAAGCGAAGATAACTTATAGGAAGCCTTGTGTCGTGATTACGGTGGGCCTGATCTATGACATTCATTGAGCAATAAATATCGCATGCATATATAGCGAGCATTCGTATATATAATGTGCGAAATCAAGAAACAAAGTGATCGTTAAATATGATTGATTGGCCGCCGAGGTAAGTGTCCGGCTGTGCTAGTTCAATTCTATTAATACGCAGTCGATGAGTGATATTCGTATGAACTAAAACAATTGATATAGAGGCGGTATTTAAGAATAGCAAGTGCCGAGATTTATTCCGGCACTAAAATCCGTATTGAACTGCATTCCATATTGTACATGCCTAGTCTTTGTTTTTCGAATCATTATTTATAGCGATCACTGACGAATATTTATTTCTATAAACAACTTCATTTCTTATGACAAATGTCACATACATGCCATACACAATTAAATATTTCGATGTAGAATGAAAATAAAGTTGTAAAATTTAATTTATTTGTGCATAAATAATACAGCAAAAGCGCGCTTCGCTTACTTTACGTAAAAAATAATAATTTTACAAACAAGTTTAGTGGAAACAGTTAGCCCGATTATCTTATGCACATTACATCTTATGTAATACTGCCCGAGGCGAATTCCGCGTACAACAGAAGTTCAAACTTTCTATAAATTTCGTTTGTACGCGTTTAACGACCACATCAAACGCAATCTAATCATAAATCCATCACAAATGCCGCCAACAAAAACGCATTATAACCGAAATCTGAATCCATCATCGTCAAATCTGTATTACCTAGCGACGACCCTCTCAAAACCACTGAACTCGAACGACCTAACCCCTACTTAAAATTGTTTACATCAGCAATCAAAAAAAAAAGGAGAAACCGTCGGACAAACCATCATCCCTATACACATAGAGGACCACCGGCGATAGAACGAGCAGCGCGAAGAGGTTAATTGAGATTACAAAACGTGTGCGCTGCTGCTCTGTGCATGCGCGTACACGGCAATCTCCTTAATTAGTCGCCTTATACCCTCGCGCGGCCGCGCGACACAGTCTCTCGCTTAATCAGAGCCGCCGGGGGTAACCCCTCTGTATACCAAAAATACATCTGCACCCCCTCTCATATACACCCACGCATGCATGCAGAGACAGACGTCAACAAACCTTACCTCACTTTATCCAGCGCTCTCTCTCTCTCTCTCTCTGTCTCTCTCTCTCGTGCCCCTAGATAGGGGTAGGTCTGATCCAGGGTGGGGAGAGCACGTATCCTCCGCACCGATCACGCGGCTGATCGTGACAACCCCCTTCTCTCCACACGCTATGCAGCAGCAGCAGCAGTTATGTATCTGTGTGTGGCAACGCGAGAGCGATCCCACCCTCTCGGTCGGAGGGTGCGCGGACGACTGAGGCGGCAGCAGCAGCAGCAGCAGCGGCGGTGCGTGTGGGTGAGGCGGCCGCCGCCGACGCCGCCGACGCCGCAGGGGAGGGGGTGGAAAAGGGGCCAAGCAAGAGAGAGAGAGAGAGAGAGAGAGAGAGAGAGAGAGAGAGGAGGATGCGTCGGAGGATGGACGGACGAACGGGGAAAAAAGGGAGGGAAAATCGTTAGGAACGTCTTAAATAGAGTTATTAACCCCTTGTGCCCCCTGGGTGAACGAACTTTTCGGGAGACGAGAGAAAGAGAGTGTGTTATTGGTTTTTATGGGGGGGTGAGAGAGTTTTGAATGCGGGTCGCGGCTGGTTCGTGGTGTATAGGGTGATAAAGATGAGTTTAAGGGGTTGCTAAAAATTTCGAGGACTTAGGGGGTTACGGTTGTATGGTATAATTTGGATGAGTAGTCAGACTTTACACGTGTTTTTGTACAATGTAAACTTTGTGAACAGAATTTATTTGAAACTGGGTCGTTTAGTGCTTATTGTCTTTCGATCGGGGAGAATTTCCTGGATAAATAAACATAATGGAGTTGTCGGATAAAATCCGTGGAAATTATATTACATTTTGAAATACTTTATTAATGCGTTTAATTGGGTACTTGTCACTTCCTTTCATGAAAGTTGAAAGCATTGATTTAAAATCAGTGTCACGCCTGTCTCGTCTTATATCCACTTCCATGAGACTTTATAAAGACATTTTTAATCTTGTAAAAGCATCTTAACTACATTTTCATTTAAAATATCTCTCTTTATACATAATCGCTCTGAAGATCGTAATAAGAGTGATTACCTTTTTAATCTTTGAAATTTAATGACACTGCGACGCATTGCAGCTCTGTATCTCTCTGTGTACTTGAAAAATAAACATTTCTAAATAACCGTATAATTTGAATATATTTTTTTAATGGATAATAAACTAAAGTATTTTTTAAATATTATTTTTATTATTGTTGTTAGGTTAATAAATTCTTAACCAACTTGACAATAAATTATATAATATTTTTTATAACTGACAGGCAGAAAGCAGCGAACCATGAAATTCAAAAAATCTTGAACTCTTAGTAAATGTAGACCACATCGAGATATGAAAGGTAGCATTTTTCTTCCGTGTAAAAACGACCCCCAGAGGCGAATTCTCTACTCCTTTTAGAGATTTTTTTAAAAATAATCTTTAATGCAACTTTATGAAAGATTTTAGTGTTTAATAAGAAAAACTAATAAAACCTTAACTTTATTTATAATAATGTTTAAGATATACAAAGGCTATTTACAAAAGCATCAACAATGTTTGATATTTTTCACCGCTACAAAACTTATGTCGTTATTTCGTTAATAATTTTTTAACGCTCTTTAATAGTGGACTAAATGCATTGAAAAGATGCTGTAAAAGGTGCTTTATAGCGAATTCAACTCTAACGACCGATTTATCGGGGGGAGAAAAAGTGATGCCCTTTTTATATCTCAATGTGGTCTTCACTTTATGCAACTTTTTCCCCCCCCAGCAGTGTGGAAGTTGCGAGCATACCAGAACTTCCTCGAGTACGCGAAATTTGTTTTGCTATACGTCAAGTGCGTGCGTAAAAAGTTATCAAAAACAAATATTTATAATTGTTTGTTTACTCGATTGGCAATATCCGAGGAAAGTTAGTAATTATGCTGAACATGTGTGCTCCCCCCGGTCAGCAAACATCGTTTATAAATGCATCTTAAACATTGCTGTATATAAAAGAAAAACATGATAACAAGACCGAACATATAAAAAGCAAATAAAGCTTTTAATTCAGCAACAATAACCCGGGAACAGCGTGGGATAAATAAACACGATGAAACGCTGAATTCGAGAATAAAACGCAGTCAAGAATATGCTGTGCAATTGCATCTATTTTTACGTTGTTAAATTCGCGCTTACAAAGCATCTGATCTAATGGTAAATCACTACGCGAAGCCGAGTATACGCTGAAATACAGCCCCGGCGAGTAATGGTGCCCCCGATGGCGCGCTCTAACAAGTGCGCGCCAAGCCGGATTGTTACTTTCAGAAAACTGTAGCTCAAAATCTATTTCGAAAATTCCAACTGCAAATTTTCAAAGAGTCTGAAGATTGGGTTGAATGTTTTTTTATAGGGATCTATTTGCTTGTAAATCAGCTGATGCTGTTCACCTTAATTCTCTTATTTTGAAGCGAATAATAATCAGAGAAACATACTTTTCCAAATCTATTTAAAATACAATAGAAACATTTTTTAAACTAAAAAAGTATGAATAAGAAAAACTCTTGTACCAATAGAACTTGGGCAAGATTTCTGAAAGTAAAATAGACTATACTATCCAAAAGCGCAGACTTATATTTAACTTTGAACATCGCAGCGATATTCAAATTCAAATACAACTCGCAGTCAATCAATGCGAAAACTCGCCAAACCATCCCTCACCCGCGGCTGCACTATCAATACATCATTGAAAACCCCAAAATGTACCCGCAAGAAGACGGGCATAACTTCCTTTTCCCGACAAGATAAACGTCTCCGCTCTTCGTGCATACTTATATTTCAGTTAAAGAACGGGCGGCACGAAAAAGTTCGCGGAATGATAATACCATGGGGAACCGGGGGGAAAATAGCGGTGGGAACCATTAATACAGCGAGATTTTGCGTACTGTGCTGCTTTTTTTCGAAGGTTGACTCGAGTGCGGGGGATTGGTTTTTGCCCAGCGATGAGGTTTCGGGAATTCCGTCCGGACTCCGATTCATCAGTTTTGTAGGGTCCCGATTAATTGATGAAGATCACGCTTGGGTTATTTATGCACTTCGTCCTCGCTGGTTCAGCGATTCGACGATAAATTAATTGCGTGCATGGGAAAAATGATCGTTTAATTGGGAAGCTGCAAAAGTAGAGAAGAAGATTTGAATGAAAATTAGCATAGAAAGGGAAACATTTATGAAGCGTGGGTATGTTAAAGGTAAAATTATCGATATTTTCATTTCGAAAAATTTTTTTACACGAAATCCATTTGTTTATGAACGCTGATACTAGCACATTCAACGAAAATAATCGTCGCAATATCGCGTTATTAACGCAAATAGAAATGGAAATGAAGCTATATACGCATGATAACCAAGAGACATTTTAGCGAATAGAATTTTAATCAGATTCTGACTAAATCCTTATGGTTAAATGAATGTTTTCAGTAAATCAGCTCACATACGTTATTTCCTATTAAAATTAATTCTTTGGTGTAATTAAATTCAGATTGTATTATTTTAAGGGCGAAGTAATTTCGAAATTTCTTGCAAAGGGATTTGTCCGAAATAAGAAGATTGCGTAGTTCTGTTGAAAAAGTGTAATCTTATTTAATGAGAAGTTAAAGTAACCAGTTTAGAACTCGGTAAAGGCATTAGACTCTGTAAACCTATTTTACACGTCTAATCAATTTACGTATAAATTTATTTACCTATACGAATATACTTAGTCGAGGTAAATCTTGAAGAGATATTTTTCAAATTTTCAATGAACCAATCTTTCATATAGAAACTTTATTACCACAAACGATTCAATTGAAACATTTTATTCAACTATACACATTCCTCCAAAATTCGGCAATTTAACAATCGAATAACGTTTCACTATAATTCCGAATAATCAGGCGACGCTCGCAATTTATAATAGCCGCCGTTAAAATACCCCTCTCGAAATTTGCATACACTCGCCGGCTCTCAAATCATCGCAACGGCCACTACGTGTCATTTAAAACTCGCCCTAATAAAACTTTCCGCTACTTCCAATAACGAATTATCGATTGCCGCGTGCGCACATACATATATACGTATATATACGCAAGCTCGAGCGGCTCCGCGTATAAGTAAAATCTATCGCCCGGCGGGAAAAATAAATTTTAAATAATCCGGGTCAAAAGCGCGCGCGAGCCTGCGCTGCCATTCCTTACATTTATGCGCGCGAGGCCTCTGCGAATTGAGACTTTGCATTTTTCTCACGATTTCCAACCTTTTCGCTCTGAAATATACGATGGTGTGGGCGCGGAGGAAGAGAGAGAGAGCAGTAGGGGTGAAAAGTTTACGATGTGAAAAAACAATTAGATGGGAGGGGTTGGTTTCCGGTGAGAGAAAATGGTTTTGTGATTAGAGTAATGGAGGGATTTTGCAGAGGAGTAATAAAAATTATCGCGATCGCCGAGAAAATTAACGCAATTCTTGATAATGAATAGGAGGGGGTGGTGGGGTGGGGGAGGGAGATGACAAAATAAGCTTTAAGCGTCGAGTCAGGATAATTTTTAGTGCACTTCTGAAGATCCCGGGATTATCGCGGTCGTCATGGGTATAATCTTTATGAAAACAATCTCCCTCGGTATAAAATATGGCTAACTACGGTAACGCATCTTTTTTTATAGCATTTGCAGTCGCTTTTTAGTGTCTGCGTAAAAGATAATATTGCGGGAAAGTAGCTTTCGGTATATAGAACGAAAATGAGAGTTAGAAAGTTATTAGTATCCATCATCATTATTATACAACTTGCAACTTCATTATAAAACACATAATAAGTTTATAAATAAAAGGTACACTTATCGATTGCCAAAATCATGTGAAAGTATCGATTCCAGGTAGCCGCGGTTAGAGACGTTCGCGTATAAATAAGACTTCTCCACGTTCTCTCGACTTTGTAACGATCAATTCCCACCAGCTATCTCCCACTTTTCCTATATATTTTTCATACCCTCAATATAGGATAGCCCGCCTATCCCCATCCTATCGTAAACACGGTAACGCACACCGAACGGCCGAAACTCTCCGCCGAGCCGGAAACTACCCCGAGTGCAAGTCAAACACAACATTCGAGCCCCTCGCATAATTGCGTGCAAAAAAAGGAGATCGAAATCAAACGGCGAAAAAAATCCATCGAATAAAATCCGCCACGCGCCATCTCTCCCTTCGTGTATACCGGCCACATATATATCCCGGTCAAGAGCATCGCAAGCAAGCCGGGCGAACATCAGCTCTCTGCTTCCTCTCCGGAGGGGTGGCGGCAGGCTGCTCATCTCCGTCCTTGAGATATATACACTCATACACGCCGGATTGTGGAGGGGGAAGTAAATTTCCGGGGCCGAACTTTTGGCAGAGCGGGAAAACAGGGACGACGCCGGCGTCATAACGTCGCGTCAGCCCGGCGCCCGAGAATACGGCGCTGATTGATCAAATGTAATTGAATCCGCGCGCGAGTGCGCCGAGAGGAAAGAGAGAGAGAGAGAGAGAGAGAGAGAGAGAGAGAACTGAAAGGAGAGGATAGGGCTTTCTAGCGTTGCAGCGTGGAAAAATTTTTCCCTCAGAGAGAGAGAGAGAGAGAGAGAGAGGAATTTTTTTCTCGGATTATATGTGGGAGATACAGATAGAGAGGTCGTCGGGGGTTGCTTCTTGCTGGGTCGTCAAGATATGATTTTTTAGATTCTGGGGGCGAAAGAGGAATGTACTTTTGATAATTTAATCTTTAATTTATGGCTTATAGAAGTGGCAAGTATTAAAGCTGTTTACACGCGTGGTCACAGCTACGGCTTGGCGTAAATAAAGATGGGGGAAAGACGTAATTCGATATAGACAAGAAAATCTAGGAGCTAGAAATGTAATTTGAGGTTCGCAATATTTTTTTAGAAGAAATAATTAATGTAATATGATAATATTAAAAAAAATAAAGAATATTAATTTCGTGATATACGATATTAAAAAGAATGTTGTTAGATTTTTATTTAGAAGAATGTTTTCTTACGTTTCTATTACGAAAGCCTTTAAAAAATCTGTATCTAAAGCTATATAGTTTTATGTTGGTAAGTTTATACTTTCGGTGGAGTATATCCGATGTTTGTTTTCATATAAGCGAAAAACCCGATACTTTTGTACCATTTTCTAACTAGAAAACAATACCCGAAAAGTATCGGTAAATAAAGATACAATCGGAAAAATGATACTATTATTTCAAAAATAAACGAACGCATAGGAAAACTTGAATCTTCTGTACTTTTAACCAGAAAATACTACTCCCAAAATATTAAAAAAAATCTTGATATATAACTTTTGAAATGAATTTTCAAGTTTATCAGAATTTTAAATTAATCCGACTTATTTTGCGTAATCTAAACATACTGAAGTTTTTAAATTTCCAAAGTTTTTTCTATTCCCCAGAGTCATTTTTATTCAATTCTTTTATTGAATCACCTTTGTTATTAAAGGAGATAGAAAGTTTCACCGTTAGAGCACTCAAATTAATGTAAGAGATGTTGATTTATGCTAAATTCGCAATGACGAATTCGATTTTCCATCGCTTTCTCTGCAGTCCGCAAAAGAAAAATGACAAAGTACGAGAACAACACAAGAAAGTTCGCGCAATATTATTAAGCGATCGATCACCCGGAGCGATTTGCATTTATGAAACTGAATTTTAATCCTTCTAAGTAGTCGTTAAATTAACATGAAACGCCAATCACGTAATAATACCAAATAGTTCCGTAAATTAGAGATCGTAGGTAAAGGTTATTGTTTTGATTTAATAAATATATCCAAACTTAAGACATAATTTCAAAAAATATAATATATGGTAAATTAAGAAAGCGTTTTGTTTTGACGACAGTTAATTTATTATACGTGCCTATGATTAAATACAAATTCAATATTTATTTATTTATCATTTTTTACTTTAAAAAAGAATATATTGTTTTATCAAAAGATGTATTCTTAGTATCAAAACCGTCTATTTTCATTTTAAAAAATTGAAAGATAAATTTTGAGATATCAAAGTGTAAAATGACAGAAATATAACTCACAGTGTATACAAATATCTATACTGCTTATTTTACGTTAAGTATAAAAGTTACTTTTGAATAGTTATGAAAAACGTAAAAATTTCATTTCACATAAATGTATACCTTAAGCCTACACCTATATCCTTGAATAATATATACAGTTAATAACAATTTTTTATAAAAACCTCTTTATAACTTTATCAGTTACTTAATAATACTATTTCACAGTAGACGCACCAAAAATATTTGTATAAACTCCTTTTTAGAAATAGTTACGCATTTTTATAGAAATGATTCTTAAAAACAATATCACAATAAACTATAATCCTTATAGTTACGAAAACTTGACAGAGAATGATATGCAGTTCAAGATTATCAATAAATGTTTTCAAGCTCAATAAAAAACATCAACATTACGAAATGCTCACGATTTATGTGTTTGAATAGAGCACAAAAATGTTTCTTATCGACCTTAATAAAATTTTTAATGATTGCATAGCATCACTTATAAAGTAAAATATGAACTGTTTATTAGGTAATCATATGATGCATAGTAAAAAGCTAATCAATTTACATTTGATTAGTATTCTTAACTTTGTGCAAAATAAATATAAATGGTTATACTTATTAGGCACGACCACTCCTCGGGAGAGCCTTATAATCTTACCAAAGCAAATAAAAATTTGAAAACAGATTTTTAAGCTTAATGTATTAAAAATTAATTTCTAGAATAAATCTAGTACATGCATCTACTAAAACTAATTAAAAAATTCCTTTTTACATTGAACATTTTTTTCTACGAACCATATTTGTAAAGGCAATAGTGATATAATCGACAAAATAATCGATTTTTCCTCATTCCTTGACAGGATTTGATTTTACACAAAAATGTTAAATGCAAAAGTTGTGTATAACTTTATCTATGTACAATCCATTCCTGATGAAATAAACTTATAAAAATTATGTTTAAAACCTAAATACAGCTGAAATAGACGATTTTCGTTTATCGTTTAATATCATTTGATTCGATCATTTTGCGTGAAACAATTTCTAACGAGTTCAACCTGAAAGAACGATTATAATCGCTCAAATACAATAAAAATAGTCAATTTTTACCATTATAGAAAACAAATATTTTTCATGAATGCGATACACTTTTCGTCAAAATATAATAGATTAGTATTTGAGATGTAATAGTTTTTGCAATGGCGAAGATATAATAGTAGCGGTCGTGCCTCATATGTAAAAACATTTTTAATGTAGAGACAGCGGAGAGTTGGCGCGCGATAGTCTAGTTTCCTTTACAAAGTATTTATAACGAAAATTCCTACAAAAATAATAATAATATTTTGTACAAATATCTACGTTGTGCGATAAAAAATTGACTTTCTGAAAAGTTATTGTAACAAAAATAGATTAACGAATAAATAATTTATAAAAGAATCTTTTCAAAGATTAAAAATGCCAGTAATCACTGCATATCACTCTCATTATCTAACAGTATGTACAGTTTTTATGAGCAGTAGTCTTGCTTTAGCTTAATTCGCAATATCTTTCCAGATGGATTTTTCGGAATGCTATCGATAAGTTGGACACCTCCTGTTTGATCAAACACAGAACACAACAATTAACTAAAAAAAATATTAAGAAAAATAAAACAAAACAGTTTCATGATTTCCTACTCACCACGAAGCTCTTTGAATTCCGAAATTTTCCCCTTCACAAAGTTCTCTATATCCTCAGGTTTAGACTCATGTTTGTTTTTCAGTACAACAAAGGCTTTAGGAACTTCTCCGTATCTCTCGTGCTTGACACCCACGACACCTGCTTCCGCAACATTTGGATGCGTCCTCAGCAGAGCTTCCAACTCAGCTGGAGCAACCTGGGGAAACAAATTTAAACGAATCTTTGAAATTCCCGCCACAGAATGTACACAGGTAAGGTAGATCCCCGATACTCACTTGGAAACCTTTCACTTTGATCAGCTCTTTGAGTCTATCGGTAATGTAGAAATCCAGATCCTCATCGTAGTAGGCGATGTCGCCGGTGAGGAGCCAGCCGTCGACCAGTGTCTCGTCCGTCGCCTTCTTATTATTCAAGTAGCCTTTCATCACGTGCGGTCCTCGTACCCACATTTCGCCCGTTTGACCTGGCGAGTGTACGTCCTTCTTCGTCACCGGATCGACGAGTCGGGCATCGCAGCCGCACACCGGCTTCCCGATGCTGGCGAATTTCTCGCCTGATTTTTCGAACAGCGCCACAGGTGATGATTCGGTCATGCCGTAGCCTAAAATTAGTTGTTTTTTTTCTTATTTTATCCTTTCCTTCGAATGAAGAGCATAATATATTAATGTTAGCTTAATCAATGGTACACGCAATCAATGGTATAATTAAAAGTCGTTTGAAAATTAATTACGATCAAGAAAAAAAATAATAATTTAGATGAGCTATTTTTACGTTGGCAGAAACGAACTTTTCGACGAATATATATAATTAAAAGTCGTTTGAAAATCAATTACGCCCAAGAAAAAAATAGTCATTTAGATGAGGAGCTATTTTTACCTTGGCAGAAACGAACTTTTCTACGGTCCACGCCAAATTTATTGTAGAAGTGTTCGACATCAGTATCGGAGAGGGGCGCGGCACCACTGACTATACTTGTAACATGCTGAACGTGCTTCGGTGTTGCCATAGGAGAACTCGCTAAAAACAAAACTATGGGTGGCGCCAGTATCAACGTCGAGACCTACGGAAATATATGCGAAACATCAATTAAAAATAGATTTGAAAAAATAAAATGGGTTATTATTACTATTATCATATTTTTACGCAATCTTCTTACCGGATGTTCATCCAAAACCTTGATGTATGACTCAGGAGTGAATCTAGGTAGTGTGATGAGTTTGCTGCCGATAGACATCCTTGACACCATAATTGTACTCATTCCATAAATATGATAGAGAGGTAGTATAACAGGAATAATTTCTTGGAATGTTCCTAAAAAAGAAAATGAAGAAATAAAGTTGATAGATATAATAGTATATTGAGTTCCTATGTTTATAAAGCCAATCGCTGTGTTATTATTATATTGTATCATTAAATTGGTATCGTGAAAATTAATAGATTAATCAGATATCGGCAGTAATAAAGAAGAAAAATTTAATTACTAGCCTATTTATGAAATCTCATGAAAAATAAATTATGAATTATTTATTTCATCGTAAAGACGGCATGCATATGTAATTATAAAAATATTATTTAAAAAGTAACCAATTAATCCTGAAGTAATCTAATGATATTACGTGACTAGTGTTGCTTTTGAGGTTCATATCAAATCATTCACATAATTAAAAAATTAACGACAAGAAGTGATAACTTTTTACAGATAACACCGGTAAAAATAAAGAAAGCCGATATCAAAGCCGTAAACCGAAGAAAATTGATCTTTTGTACTTTGATCAACTGTTTCACAATCTCTACACCCGGTAATTTATTTTTGTTTTTAAAACAGCTAGGTACAAAGTACTCTTTCTTATGAATGAGATATTAAGAGATGCTGTTATTATAATGATTAGATTGTACATTCACGAATATCAATCAAAGTTCAAATTTGTACATTCGCCGTCTTTATTATACAATAAATGCTCGAGAATGCGTTAAGTTTAAAATTTAATCTTATGAACGAATTTCAATTGTTTTTATGTTCATTTTTAAATTTTTATATTATTTTAAGTACAATATGATTAAAAAAAAGTCTTACCATCAGCAGGAATCAGCATTTCTTTGTCCAGTGTAGCTTTTGTCATTTCCTGGTTTGAAACAATATTCCCATGAGAGAGCATAACTCCTTTCGGAAGACCAGTCGTACCGCTAGAATATGGCAAAATTGCAATCTCCTCGGGTGAACGTTGATTTGTAGGGACGTCAGGCAACGTTTTGCCTCTCGTGATAAGATCCTAAACACAGGCATTGTAATTAATATAATTTAGTCATTTATATATACATATATTTAATCTATACGAAAAAGTACGAAAACATTTTTATTATTTTTGAAGATTCAACATTATCGCATACCTCGAAAGGAATAACACCGTCTGGCATTGGTTTCGTACAGTCATTGACAACGATAACTTTAGCTCCTGGTATGCTTTTATTTACTGCAGTCATTACGGTCGATGATATTTCACTTGACGTGATAACAAGTTTGGTGCCAGACGACTCGAATTGCCTTGAGATTTCATCTATAAACAATAATGCATTTTTTTACGAAGAACGAAGAACCGGAATCCCCATAAATATGAATAAGATTATCCGCTTAAGTAAACAAATTGCTTTTGTTTTCGCACGATCATTTGGGGAATTCCTAATTCTAAACTAGGCGATTATGTAGCTTTTTTAAAGAGATAAAGACTACTTTACTCCATTGATAAGGCTAAATTTTCTCCAACTCATCGTGACAGAAGTAAAAGAGAGCAGTGTTCGGCCGATAAGGAGGCGTGCCCCCGGCACTCGTGCACTCACCGGCTGTGTATATGGGATTGACGGTCGTGACGATGATGCCGGCTTCCAGACAACCAAGGAACGCGATTGCGGTCTCCGGAAGATTTGGCAGGACGATAGCAACAACGTCGCCAGGTTTCAGGCCCATACTGAGCAAACTTCTCGCAACGTAGTTGGAGTAGTCTCTGGCCTGTGCGTATGTGTACTTCCTACCCGTCACTCCGCATTCCTGCATGTCGGGGAGAATTACAATGAAGAATAAATTTTATTAAATTTATTAAAATTAAATGTCGGTTAACCGATTCGATTCAGAATGCATCACAAGGTTATCGTTATGCTATAATGTTCTCTTTTTATGTGATTCAGATGTTGACAAACCGTGTCAGTGTTTACAAATTGCAAAGTCATTTGAATGAAAAAGATCACCGGATGGATTTAGATGTTTCTTCAAATTTTTAAAGATAATTTTTAGCAGTAAAAATATTTTCTGCGTTAAAAACAATATTTTTTATAATTATTATATCTTGGGAAAGAGTAATTCCGCGATAGCCTTATATTTATTTAATTGCGGAAGCGTATCAGATAAACCGATATAACTTTCAAATAAATGCGATGTGTTTATTATTAAACACAGATTAAGCGTTGATACAAATATTGATAGCCTTTTTATTCGCTTTGATAAATCTAATAATTTCTACTTGATTTCAATAGTTTTTACTTACCAAAGCAATCATTTTTTCGTGATTATTCAAAGATTTCCAAACGTAATCGTTTATACTAATATCCGGATACGTCACTTGTCCGTACGGGGATGCAATAATTTTCTCGCCATTTGTACCTTCCACAACCTTTGCTTGGACGGCATTCGATAGACATCTCGATTGTAATAATTTTGCATTTCCAGCTTCAATTGTAGCTCCTAAGCGAAGAGCTCGACGAACTATTGCAGCCATTTTTAGTCTGTATTTTCTTTTTCTGTCGGTGAATCAAGCTATCGTCCCGGTAACTTTATTGCGTAATTGTTTTCGTTTCGCAGTTTTGACCTAAACGAATGTTAACAGTTTTTGTAAATATAACTTTGAATACATGTACGTTATTTTTATTACGTACACTACTTTCTAAATAAAAAATAGCCAAAAACGACTATCTCAGTAGTAAAAGTCGTGCACTTCCGAAATAGTGGGCATCTGCTATTTTAGTAGTGTATATTAATTTTTTTTTAAATAGCGAAATTTAACTATTTGAAAAACTACCTACTATATGAGAGGTAGTGATTTTCCATTATGTTACATTTAGAGAGTATGAAAATGCAATCATTTTTTACGAAAACGACAGCATTCACCTTTTTGTATCATAAAAATTCTCGACATGCAAATTACAACTTGTTGTACGACTGATCTGAAAAATCTGCAGTAGCATAAAAAGCTAATAAACTCTACTATTGACATTGATAAAGTTGTTTTATTAAAAGACTCCAATATTTGAAATGAATATTTTATCAACAATTAAAACTTGACATTTCCTCTCTTTTTTTTTTAACGGTACAGGAGATTATTTTAAATGAAACAGTTGCTATCTCAAAATTAACATTACCGTTCCCGTTTTATCGGTCATTCATTTATGCAACCAATTTACAATCAGCGAGACTGATTTAAACAAAGCTTCGTGACAATTCAATCGAAATATGTTCCAAGCCACATCGGCTTTCCTTACTAAATCGCGAACAACACTTTATTCACGTGTGTCAGCAACAGGGAAGCCCTTCGCTTACCTATACGCTCCCCCATTCACCCTTCGTACGCGCACGCTTTCGGGCGCATATATAGCCAACCATAACAAATACAAACCACCCTAACCTCAAACTCCGAGAGCAGCAACAGCAGCAACAGCAATAATCCCAGGCGAGTGAAAACGCACGCCGCCAATGCTCCCTTTCTATACAACCAAGCTAGACCACCATTCGAGCGGCTCGCTCTGCCGCCCCGTCACTTCTCCGACTAGCAACGTGCCAATTCGCGTATGCTGGACACTGTAAGATCCTCCTTTCACCGTCTCATCACGTCGACAGGCGAACAAGTAGTCTTTTACACCCGTATTGCTCCGAAAATCTACTTGTCGCCAAAAACCACGCGGCTACTGATATTTCACGGCGCAGATAGCAGGCTGGCGCGGAAAAATTGCCAGCTTCGCGAAAGAGCTAGCGAGCGAGCGAGAGAGAGTGAGCGAGGAGGAAGCAACGAGACGCCCGAGCGCGCGGCAGCTAACTGACTATGGCAGCTGGCGCTCGATAACTACTCAACTCTGCGTGTGATGCCCTGCGCTCGCGCGCGGCGCGGCTGTACCTACTCGTGTTCCCCCCTTCGGAGACGAGACGTTCGCGAGAACGCGTGGAGGCTATATACATACCTGTGTCTATATACACACATACCGACGACGACGCGTCGGAATGATATAAACGGGCCA
>JAPYZP010000421.1:0-36680 GCA_030522985.1 Torymus sinensis | reverse complement strand
CTCTCTCTCTTGCTCGCGTCGCCGCGCCTCGGCAGCTGCTGCTCTCCGCGCGAGCGAGCGCCAGCAGTGCATCGCGCGCGTTTGCGTCGTCTTCCCCGTGGCCCTCCTCTCACCTACCTCGGCGCGCGAATGGAAGAGCGCCGAGACTCCTGCCGCCGCCACCATCCTGCTTCTGAAGGGCCAAAGTCGTCCTCTCGCGTCTAGGTTAGGCGCCTCCTGAAACAGCGCGAGGTCGCACGCGTTCACGGGAGAGGGACGACACGGACGTATATGCACACACACGCACGCGCCTGCGCGTGCCGCCTATCCACCAGACACGCACATCAGTAAGCGCGATGGGCAACCATGTATCGAAGAAGGCCGGCAAGCGCGCGCTGCAGGACGTCAAGAACTCGGCCAATCAGCAGCAGAAGCTCGAGAAGCAGAAGCAGCAGCAGCTGAAGAAGGAGCAGGACAAGGAGCAGCAGGCCGCCTCGCGCAGGGCCTCGGCGGACGCTGCGGGGACAGCGACGGCGGTGCGCACCCAGTTCGTGCCCGTCGAGAGGCTCGCCAAGGTGATTTTTCACTTTTTCTCGCGCTAACGAACGACGACGACGAACGATAATCGTTGACGATTCCTATGGCTCTCTTTTACCTCCGACTCTGCTTCGCCGAACACTTCTTTTTGTTGTCGCGATAAGAAACGCCTCGTTCGGTTTTTTTACGCCAATTCTGCGGCAGTATTGTTTAATAGTCGAGATTTTGATGGGTTAGATGTGAAATTCATTTTTAAAAGAAAAGCCTTGATTTATTCAACACATTTTGGTAAATAAGCACCTGATTTAAATAAGAACATTATAGGTGCTGAGTTTTTGTGGATCTTGAAGTATTATCTTGGATTGACATACCTTATTGTTGCCTATCATCTTATCAGTTCAATAACTTAAGTCTTATTAATACTATGTTATCAAATTTTAAATAGCAAAGTGATTATAAGCATACTTTGTTTTTATTAACTTACTGTTACCAGACAGTTTCTGCACTAAATTCAAAAGTCCTTATTATTCTCACTGCTAACAAAATTTAGGACCTTTGCATGAAAAATTTTTTCAATAATTTATTATTTTGCTTGATGCAGCTTAAAATTATATTAAAAATTGGTACAATTAATTTTTCTTTTTTTTTTCAGATACTAACAGACATTACTCACCGAGAAGAGGGAGTTAATGGTGTAACTAGAACATCTTTTATAAAATATTTATTCCCTCACTATGCTGAACTGGGTGGAGGATTATATGAACTCTTATTGGCTGGCTCAAAATCAACTGCAAACTATATGGGACAATCAGCATTTAAGCAGCAGGCTGAAAAGTTCCTTTCCATCATGAATGATCAATCAATTTTGGAAAATTATGTAAAAATTTTTTCGCCAAACAAAGACGAAAATGAGGTATTTCCTGACGGCCTAAGAGAACTACTTATGGTTTCTTATAGACTGGCTATGACTGGTACTGGAGGTGGCACATGTTTACAGTTACTTATTACAGTGCAAGCTGTTGTTACTGCCTGTGTTAGTATTATTGCACAGTAAAAAAAAAAAAAGCTGACAAGGCCAAAGCATATAATAAAACAATTGTTTTTGAAATTTCAGTTTCATGGCAAAGATAGTTTATCAGTTAGTTTTGTTAGTAATTGGCTGGGGCAACATTGCCCACGTATTGTACAAGGAATGCACAGATATGTTGTACATGTGTTGACAATAGCGTATCGTCATGAGAAGTCTTTAATGGCAGACTCTGAACCCCATTTGGTGCCTTCAACACCTGTTTTAGATCAGCCAGACAGTTCTGATGCTTCAGAAGCTCTTTTACCTCTCAGTCATGTATGGCTTTTAGCTGCTACTTTACCATCCTGTTATACAAAGGTAAATTTTTAATATTATTCAAATTGTACAATTATTCTGTTGAGTTTTATTGTATTATTTAGTTCTAATTATCTGTTTGTACATGTTGATTTGTAGTATTAACTGTAAAATTTTTAACTGGATTAACATCAGTTACTAATTATCAATAATTATAGACTAATTAATGTTAATCTAATAAGCAAAAGTACTACTTTAAATGGGTTATAATACTATATGTATAAATAACTGCAAAAGAAAGATGACCTATGGCTTATCAAAGTATATCAAAGCTTATAAACAATCCATATAAAGTACAGGGAGCTGCTAAGCCGATTGGTCATCTGTCAGGGCCATTAGTAACTTAACTGCCTGGGGACAAGGAGACATTTGGATTTTGTTGGGTTTGTTGTAAAGAATTTAACTGCATGTTACACTTGCTCTGTTGGTTTCTCCAAAACTAATCAGCAGTTAACAACTTTTTAATGTGAATTTGTAACTAATATTCTATATTAATATTATAGACATTATAAAAGCATGCATATAAAATACTTTTATAAAAAGCATTAAAAAACCAAATTAATAAATAAAAAGTTTATTAGTCACCATTTAAATATTTAACTAAACTGGTTCTATTTATACAGTCTAAAATTTTACTTTAAAAACATAATTATTAACAATTTCTTAGTTAATTTGATTTTGAATTTGCTTTTTTACCTGTTTGAAACTTTGCATACTTATCCTCAAGCCTCAAAAAATATATAATTGCTTCTAATTATCCAAGTTAATGAATGTGCATTAGTACATTTACTGTGAAATGAGTCACATGTGGTTTGATCTTTTTTTGTACATACTTTTAGTAAACAGTAGCTTCAATATATTCAAATATTTCTGTACGTTATTGGAGTATTGTACAAAATGTTTCCTTAAATTTTAAACTTTGACATTAATATAATCATGTTATTTAAAATTTTAAATTTTAAGGATTATTTCTCAAAAATAATATCCACTTGAGTTTTTCTTGATTTATTAGAACTGGTATCATTTGTATACATAACTATCTGTCATAAATTTTTAAAATCTTAAACGAATTGTAGACAACTTTTTTTAAATCGTAATTTTACTTAAATTTAATTTCATCAAATATTAACGAATTTTATTATTTATATTATTATGAAAAAATTAATTTGATGTACTTTGTACCGTATTACTTCTTGTTCTGACCTTACTTGAAACTTCTGATTTACTTTTTTCTAAGTATCGAAAATCGAGATAAAACCTTTTTGGAGAATTACAAGAGCGCGATCTGGCGCATATTAATAACTTTATAATAGCCTTTCCACTCAAAGGCTCAGATGGAAAAGCGACGAAGGTCATGAATAGATTCCGAACTGTAAATGACCGTCTGAAGAAATTTTAACGTCTAACATGGATCCTAAACAAACCGATAGCACCTCGCAAAAGAGTCATATAATTTTTCTTTGCGAAGCGTTTGTATACCAATGAACTGCCTATACGTATTTATAACAAGAGAAAAGACTAAATTAAATAGTTTACCGTTTAAAAAAAAATTTATTTTTAAAATAGGAGCTTAGTTACTATCTTGGCCGGGCATAACTGTAAATTTATCATTGTGAAAGTTTTGGCCTATTTTTGAACAAGTTTACTTGTATTACCTTTGATTCAGTCAATTTTAAAAACGAATTAACAACATGCTATTGCAAAATAATAAAAATGAGACCGATAGACTTCTTAATCAGCACAAAAAACTTTTGCATCCTCTTCGTCTAATTACGATGGTTACGAAATTTTTTTCAAAAGCCAAAGTGAATGTTCTTTCTTCTATTACGATAATCTTACTTTATATAATAATTCGATAAAATTTTTTAAACACAATCGAAACCTTTCGAAACGCGAAAAATTGAAAATTTGTTGGCACAGCCTAATGCATGGCATATGAAGTCCTAGTTTTAAGCGAATGAGACCACGTATAACTTTCCACATGAAATCACGACGTATACGCACACACGTACATACATACACACTCACACGCAACGAAACAAGGTTGCCGCATTGCAGAACAAGTTACTCCACTAAAAAAAAAAAGAAAATGTTAAACAAAACTATAGTAAAACGTCTCGTATGTGCGTACAGCTGGAGGAGGACTCGCCTAACAAGGACACGAGCATGCAGGCGCTCATCACGAAGATGTCGGGCACGATCTGCCCGCGCCACTGGACCCTCCTCTACAACAGCAATCAGCACGGTTCGGGCACGAATCGCTATCTTCACCACGTGCTTGGATACAAGGGCCCGACCCTCATCTTCATACGCGGCGTCGGCGAGGCCGACGATCGCAGCCTCTATCCCACCTACTGCATCTGCTCGGCGGTGGAGTGGCGCGAGTCCCATCTCTACTGGGGCAACGAGGACTCGATGGTGATCGAGCTGCTGCCCCATTTTCGCGTTGTCGAGAAGGGCAGCAAACTGCTCTATCTGAACACGAATATCAGGGGATATCCGCAGGGACTGCGGGCCGGTGCCGAGCCGCGCAATCCCTGCGTCATCGTGGATCAATCGTTTCACGAGGTCACGCTCGCCGGCGTGCCCTACAGGGTATCAAGCCTCGAGGTTTGGGGCTGCGGTGATACCAAATCAAGGTACGTGCCACTTGATTCTTCTTTCAAACGCTCGTCCTTTTCGAATCAGCTTTAAGTAGATTTTTAGTACTGTATAGTTTTGAAAAGAGCCGTAATATGTGGCTCGAAAAAAATCTGGTATTTAATTTATGCATTGTCTTCCCAAGTAGTGTTTGCTAGCAGAGTTATTCTTTTTCAGAATTAAATTCGGTTAACAACTTTTCTGGGTCCGCGGTAATTTATAGAAATAGAAACACGCAATTTTATCTTTCAAAGCTCGTAAGTGTACAATACGTAGATTTAGTAAATTAACGTCCATAGTACATCGTCTCGTGCAGTACGCAAAGTGTTAAAAAAAATCGACGAACTTACAAAATCCTAAACACCAATAGGATTAGGTCTAAGATGTGATAAAACTTTTAACCTGTCACTTTGTTTGACATACCGAAAATAATTACTGGGCGAACATAATTCCAAGCATAAAAATGAAAATAACGGATTAAATATTTATTTAATCAAAATTCTTTCGTTTAGAATTTAATTTAAAAATAAAAAAAAAATGTCTTAATATTGCAAACTAAAATAATTATGAAAGGATCTTTGAAAACATGCGAATTTTATCGACGTACTTTTTACAGAGAACGACAGTTGGAGATAAAGAAATGGCAGGTGAAGGAGGCGGAAAAACAGCGAGTCGTCAAATTGAGCGCCAACGAATGGCTGGATCATCCTGATCGATACCTGCTGGAGTTGGCAGGAAGGCCTTCTTACAATTCTAAAAACAACTAAGGCTGGTTGAAAATTTTGTTGAAATTTGTACATATGTATATAATTAACGGACTTCTACGATCGCACAGTGTTTCAAAAGTAAACGCTAAACATTCAATAATACTTTTGGGACGGATTTTAAGTTAAAATTAACGTGAAAATTTTAAGAAGATTCGCTAACAGTTAAAATAGTTGTAAAAAAAAGTATATAATGCTCAAATGTCAAATGCCTTTTCTGCTGAATTTAAATAAACATTCAAGTTTTTCTTAAATCGTCTGTTCATTTATTTTTGTTAAGATATTATACGTACCTTAGAAACTGACACGAAGGCTTGTGGGTCAAGAGAGATTTTATTAGTCAATTAATATTTGTGCTATTGCCTGATCTTAATAGCAGTTTATACGAATTTCTATATTTGAAAAGTTTATGAACTTGTGCTCTAGTTTTTTTTTTTAATTGTTAAAATAGTTTTATGTAAGAAATTGTTTTAACTGAATACCGCTATTAATAAAAATATATATTTTAAAACTAAAATATAAAAGTTCTATATTTTTTCTTTAAAGATTCGCATCAGTGTAAAGAAAATATCAGGATATACACCTAAAGTGCTAATCTAGAGTTATCTGTTACTCAAATAGTTTAAAAAAAATAAAATAAAAAATTTATTAAATAAATAAGTTATGCATTATTATTAAATATTAAAAATTATCCAAGATAAACTATTATAATTACAAGCAATTATTCAATTATAATTTCATGTACGTTTGATTTAAGATATTTATTGTTTGTGCAAAATATACAGATATTAAATTATCATTTCACATACGTAATATAATTATACAATTACTTTTTATATATTTGCTAGGTAATGATAATACCTAATTCTTTCAAGTGCGCGTAATTTCTCTCATTGTTTGGATTCATTATAAAAACTATAATTGCTCCATTACTTTGTTTAATCACAAATATTTAGATTCTTAAAGTTTTTAGAATCATTATTCAATGGAATCACAAGATAGAGTAAATCTAATTATAAAAAAGTTTAAAGAAAAATTTTTACAATTCGTAACATAGGCACTAATGTATTTTCAGTAATTAAGAAAAAATATCCACCAGAAGTATGGTCACGCAGAATGTAATAGGGTATCGCGTTTTCTTAAAAATTTTAAATATGAAATATTTGTACACAATTATGGAATTATATTTAATATTATTATACTTATAATATACAGAACGATCTTTAAAGGATTAATGAATTCTGCTGCCTTGAACTGCGGTCCTCCATAGACAACTTTCGCTTTATCTTTAGTGTCACGTTTATATAATAATCTTACTTTATTACAACACATGTTTTATATTACAACGAAGTTTATAGCCTAAAGTTTCAGGTAAAAAATTAAGGCCTTTCACTTTTTGCTTTTAATATTTATAATATATATATATGTACTTAAAACAAAATAATATTAAGCTTCTTTTTCGAGTTAACGTAAATAGTCTTCAAAAACTTGGGGCACGTTACACCTCTCTTCCTTTTAAATATAAAATATGTATACAATCAGTACCGCTATGCGCAAAAAGAATCTTTATGTAAAATTTTTTAATGTAATGAACAACTTATATCAACAAATCCAGCGTAACGAAGTGCTACTTAATTTATTATAATATAAACAAAGTGATGCTGTGTTTCTTTTCTATATACTTAAATTTTCTGTTTATCCGTACAAATAACAAAAACTTCATTTTTTTATACACTCCCATCGTGATTTTTCTATTCTCCCCTCGGTAATAAAAAAATGCACTTAACAAAAGAAACTTGATTCAACGGGATTATTTATTCAACATAAAAGATAAGCACATCATCTACTCGCCGAGCGATATGCATCGACAAAATGCTAAATAGCAGAAAGTGCGCTAGTATACGACCTATTATTTTCGTTTTTGTCTGTAAGCTAAATCCTCGAATAAAATCAATCGCCGCGCGAAATATAAATCTAGAAAAATATTACACTAGTAAACGGCCCTCTCGCACGATCCCTTCTGTCTATTTACAGTATATAAAATCTATCACGTTCACATATGACTCGGCTTAATTATACTTACGGATTACGCGTACAAATCTATAGATTGTCGATGCATTCGCGCGAGCGACACGTTTTTCTCACGATAAATCATCTCCGCATCCGCCGCGCTCCTCTTACAACCTATTGCAACTCTCGTATTCTCTTCTGCATATATCTATTCTGCATCTATATCAATCGTTAAGGTAAACATAATTATTATCATTATCATCCTCATCAAAAGCACAAGGTCCGAACGGTAAAGATTGTTCTTGGATTACAGCTATCACTATCTATATACCAACGAGGTTCATCTTTGTACATAAAATACAGTATCGCTACAGTCCGTTATCCAGGACGGTGCAGGGCGCTCACGACGAATGATAAAAAAAAAGGAGAAGAAATGATGAAGAGAGAGAGGACTGCTGCTACTTCTACTAGTGTCCGGCCTGACTATTACTATCCTTCGTCTGCTGCGACTGCTGCTGCTGCGGATCGACTGACTGCTGCAGTCGATCGATGCAGTAGCGATTGTACTGTCGATAGGGCGTGCGCGCCAGGTCGTTGTCGGTGACGACGCGCGTCCTGTGGGGCACGAGGTTCTCGTAGCGACCCATCAGCCAGTCCTGGCACAACCGGTGCTGCGCGTCCACCACGTTCTTGCCGACCCACTTGAAGTGCCATTCCTGAAATTTGGCGCTCCGGCTCTTGGTAACTATCGGATGACTCTGCGGAAAATTGTTGAAAGAGACAGATAGTAAGATCCAGAGCGGGAAAATGTAAACATTGTACAAGAGACATGCACTTGGCGAGAGAGAGGGGGGGGAGCGTACCTGTTTGGCTCGGGTAAAGCAGCCCCGCTTGTACAGAGTGCTGTGCTGATTGACGACGAAGACGACGCGATAGTTGTTAGGATTGAAAGTGCACTGAGTCTCGTCGGACGCGACCATGTCGGATCCGTCGGCTGCCTCGGCACCAGCGCCGCTCCCGCCGTTGTTGCCGTCGAATGGCTTTTTGCTACCTGGACTGCAATGGAAATGTCAATCGAACTTTTATTAGAACAACAAAATTACACAGCCGCAAATGGAAGTAAACCGAACGTGAGCATGCAGAATTTATGAATTTTCTTAGGGACGAGGCCAAGTGTTATGATAATACGTACTCAGGCATCTTTTCCGAATTCACGGCGTCGGGTGAGTAGGTCCTCATCTTGCTGGCCGCTTGTTTACGGTACTGGCGCACGTTGCGGTAAAGATACACCCGCTTTCGACCTGCCAATACCTTGCCTAAAGAGTTCCAGCCATTTCCATCAATCTACAACAAGTTATCAGTTGCTTTGTCAGACTTTCTCAAGTGTGCACTTTGATGTTATATTGAAATGACAGGATGAAAGAATGATTTTTTTTGTTTTGTTATGTTCGTTGTAATTCCGCGCTCTCACTTATATATTCATCGCAAGAAAAATCAGTGACTTTCAGGCTGTTTCGTGCGCGAAAACTTCGTCGTTTCAAAAAGTAAAAATTTAAAAGCGATTATGTTTATCCATGTAAATCAAAGCACTGACTTTATTATACATTACTGCGAAAACCAAAACAAGAAACGTTCTATTCATATTAATAGAGAACAACGGCTCTTCTGAATGTTCTATACGAGAAACGCGCGCGTGTACGGCAGCATTGCGACGGGCGAAGGAAAGAGAAAAAAAAATGAAAAATTTATTCCATATCAATAATTCAATACTTGTAAGAGCTCGCAACGAGCAGCAATAGGCATTATAGCTTCTGACTTGGCCAGTGATGTATGTTATATAGAGCAAAACGGATACAAAATATAATAGCAGGGCTAAATGAATAAATTGATTAAAAAAAAAGAAAGAGAATGCGTAACAAAAAGTAAAGCTCGCTCGTGGCATAGTTAAGTAGGCCCATCGTCGTTACCAGGAAATAGGAAGAGGAGAATCGGAGGTCTTTCGTGGATCAAAGGAGTAGCTTGGGCGGGAACGGGAGACGGTCTGGCTGGACGAAGAGTCGCGGTCGTGGCGGTCTCGTGCGAAAGTGGGCCTCCCCAACTAGTCTCATGATGCGGCTCTACGGTGCACAAAAGAATTCGTTAGGAAGTGGATTGTTTATTGCTGTTGCTGTGTTGTTAACGTTACAAAACTATCATCGAGCGCAACGAAACAATCTTTATCCTAAACGCGTGAGCACACTTTTACATGTCATTAACTCGCCGTCGTTATCCTATTTTTTTTTCTCCTATAAAAAAAAAAAGAAAGTCTCGGACGCTTGCAGCTTAAGATCTGTGGACATTTTAAAAAACTGTCGAGCTTACGATCATCGTGTTTTATGTTTTTGTTTTTTGGAAGAGTGAAAAGTATATTCAATAACAAGTGAATTTAGCCATCATTTGTCACTACAATTATTTCCTTATTCGTCGTGTTAGGTGCAAAGTTGATAAGGCAATAATTGTGTTTATTCAAATGATTCGAGAGGTCATCACTGTCTATTGAATCAACATTGATAAAGTTTGGAATTCAAAAAAGGTTCTGAAATAAAATTAGACCTTTGAACTTATTAAATAGTTCAAGTTTATTGAATGTTTATAACAACTTAAGAACTTAATTTAAATTAAAAAAAAGCATATAGATATTTCATATAAGTATGTATATATATTTATATCACGCGAAAAAAGTAAATTAGCCTTTAATTATATTTTCACGTATTCATCACAGAACGTAGAAAAAAATTAATCCAGACACTTGAAGCTAATAACAGTTATTTAAAACGCTTACATTGTAATAGGCTGACGGATGAAAATGATAAATGATTGCAAAGAATTGGTAAGAGCTGAAAGAGAGAACATAAAAAGGAGGAAAAAAAACAGTTCCTTCGAATACGGGAGCTTTCGACTCTCAAACGTATACCCAAGTATAAGTCATGAAAAATAGCAACAAATTCGTTTATATTCTTTGGAAACAAATTAACAAAGGCCCGCAGAGCAGCAGATAGGAGAATCATAAAAAAATAAAGGCAAGGTAAAAAGGAGGAGAAAAATTAACCATAAAAAATACGAAAAACGAGCAATAATAAAAATAACAATAATAAAAAAAAGTAGCAATAATAATATTTTAACAACATCGATTAACAATAATAAAAAAAAAAGAAATTAACAAAGAAAATTGTTTTCGTTCTTTTCTTCTAAATTATTAAAAAAAGTGGTACAAAAATGATGTTAGACAATAATGTTTAAAAGCATCGTCATGTATTTCAATATCTCTCTATACAATATTGTTGCCATTTATATCATTATATGCATATTCACTTCATATACAAGTTAAAGATACAAAATATATTTATATTTATCATATCTATATATATATATATATTTATACATATATATATATAGATCTATCTAATATACGGTTTAAGGGTTCATTTTGTGTGGTTTTTGGGGGTTTTTTTTTTTGGTGGGGGGGGGGGGGGGGGGGGGGGGGGGGGGGGGGGGGGGGGGGGGGGGGGGGGGGGGGGGGGGGGAGTAGAGTTACACGGGTATATCGGAGTCGTTATTTAACATTTACAAATTGAACGTAGTTTTTTTTTCTCGTCTTCTCCTCCCTTTACACGGACCATTATCTTTTTTCGTACACATATTCTCTCTATCGTTCTGCTCTTTCTCCCTTTCTTTCATTTTTGAAACGAGTATATATATATTACAAATTGTCGCGCGAATGCGAACGGTCAACGATTTTTTTGTTTGCTTTCTTTTGTGTTTTTTCTCTATCCTTCTTTCTTGTACGCGGTTTTCAGAAGCCTTCGCGCGATTGTTGCGGCCGCTGCACGCCGGGCCGCGCTGGAAGACTCCTGAAAACATTCTCTCTTTCAATCTCTCTCTCTCTCTCTCTCACTCTCATCGCAGAACGCGAAGGCGCACTTCTGTCGTTTCCGGAAAGAAAAACGGTATGTATAATTAATATAGGATTGCCTAGATCTAATATCCTCATATGTACAACATTGATTTTTTTTTTTTACTTATTTTCATCGATTTTATCGATCGTTCGATGCCACCTCAAGATCACTTCTCACGGCTGGTAGCACAACGTTGCTTAGCAGTCATTAGTTGCTTAGCAGGAGAATGTTCATTCTCCTTTAGAGTTCCTTTTTTTGCGACTATATGCATATATAAATGTCGTCGTCGTCGCTCTTTCCAACTTCGCGTTTTCAGCTTCGCACAGATCTCTTTTCTGCTCTCGGTTCTCTTCGATTTTGTCGCTTGTTCGTACTCGAGGAAAAGGAATACCGAGTCGAACAAATGGATGTGTGTATGTTTGTGTATATCGGCGACATTTTCTCCTTTTTTTTTACATTAACAATTCTTTTCTGCCTCTCTGTGTGGTTATGTGTCTGCTCTTGATGCAACGAAAGGAATATACTGTGACGGTTTCGGCGACGCTCGAACAATTTTTTTTTTCCAGTTTTTCTCTACGTTTTATTCTTATATTCCACTTCTGCGCTGAGAGCAAATGTACGTCGAATGGGGGGAAACAGATTTTACACGATGATAAAAGGGGGAAGAACTTGGAGTTTTTTTTTCGTATTTTCCTTTTAGATTGTTATCAGTTTAAAAAATGCAAAAGAGCGAGACTTTGAGAAATACTGTAAAAACTGGCGCAATATTGGAAAAGTGAGACGAAGACCCCTTGACTTTTTTCGTCGACGCGCTAACAATCAGGGACTTTTTAACTCTTCGTATATATATATATCTATATTTATTTCAAGTTTTTTTTTTCAAATTACGTTATTTACTGGACGTTCTAGTTTCAATTCGTTTATAAAATCTCATAAGTTTCTTTATAATTTATTTTTCATTTTCTCTCTTTGCTTTTACTGGGATAATGCATTGCGCGGAGTGCATTATGCATATTTATTTACAATTTGCTATGTAGTCGAGAAAAACTGAGCGGTACCAGGTCGAGTGCAAAAGTCAAATTGTCTTAAGTCTGTGTGCGTCTTGCGGATTTCTGCTGATCGGCGAAATTTAATCCGAGATACTGGTATAGCGAGTTTCATTATCGTTGTTATCTCTTTCTTCCTCATTTTATTTCATTCTACACTTTAGTAACACGACTGCCGTTTTGTATCTTTGCTACCGTGACTCTACATCCTATCGTACGTATAAAAATTCTATTTAACTATTTACAACCTCTAATCTATGGAATATTTACAATGTTAAAGAGAACTTGGAGGATTTACAATTATAGTCAAGTGTCTGCATATATATATATAATATAATGTTCTTATATACATATGCACGGATTTTCGATACGATTTCCTCAACATTTTGTTTGATATATTTTGAACATGTTTTTTTTTACGCGAGGTCGAATGAGAATCACAAGGCCCATGCTGCTTTCTCGCTCATTCTCTCTATATCTTCTCGAGCTTTCAATGTGGCATTGTTGAATTCATTTTGGAAAAATACTATTTGAAAAAGGCATTCGATGAGTTTTAATCGATCATTGGTATCGTCAAATGCTTAGGGAATCGCATCGAGAAATTAAATTGCATAACATACATTCGCTGTCAATTACGCGCTTATAAAAACCGCGCGTCCATCGCAACGAATGCCGTATGCAAGAATTAGATTGTTTATGTAACTTATTACTTCTGTTCCTGCAAAGTCTGCCTAATCTCCCAATGTTTTTTTTTTAATTGTATTTAACAGTTTTTTTTAGCATAAAATTATGCAATAGCGACATCAATAAGTCCTCTTACACTTTTCTTTTGTAAACCACGAAGTGAAAAATTTTTAGCATAGATTCAGTATTGAAAGCTTAGCCTATCAATTTAAATAAATAAATTTTTCAATAAAAATATCTCCAATCTTATGTAATACAAAATGGACATTTAATTTTATCACTGGTATTTCTTTCAAAGTACTTTGTATCGACTTTTCACCCATAAACCCAATAAAAATGAACATAGTACCTTACAATATAGTATATATATATATAAATATACAATAAGATTTGTAACAAATCCATCGCAATAGAATATTAAAATCGGATTAAAAATTAATTTCAAATTATCGTCGTGGTCCAGTATTTAAAAATAATAAAGCTCCACAGATATAAAGTTGCACCAAAACTGTGAAATGTAGATACTGCTCATAGTCATAATTATCTCTTAATGTATACATGGCCACGAGGTATAAAAAGAATAAGGTTTAAAAAAAATACTTAGAACGTAAGCGCCAATTTTTTGAAAATACTGCATATGTACAAAATAGCACTATACAATTATAATAAATATATATTTATACTTTAAAAAAACGGAAATAGACCAGATATAATCGAATCTCTATAGGCATTACTTTCACTGAAAACAAAAAATACTCCCGTAACTATAAAAAAACCGAAGATAAATCTTGATTGAGTCGCTGATAACGAAAAATAGAATAAACAAATTAGAAGCTACGCATTCTGCTTTCTCCAATTTTCGTATGCAAGATAGATTAAGTTGTACGATTATTGCTACTTCATGGACAAAAGTTTAAGATCACTAGCCCATTGTCATTGTTCTTCTGAAGATACGCGAAATGCTGCCGAGTTAAAAAAAAAATAAAAATAAATAAAAACTAAACTCAATCCCTCTATTATTAATATCCCCAGAAGACATTTCCATTTTCAATACGATTATAAATTTTTGTATGCAGTCTCGGGCGTTAACTGCCTGTCGATGAAGCCAACAGCCGTCGACGAGAAAATCACAAGTGAGTTGTGTGTTTTTGTACTACGAAAGTACATAAAAAACCACGAGAGCGCAATCTACAACGTTGGCAATTGAAAGGGGTGTAGGTCCTATACCTTCTTGTTAATGTCAGTGTTCTTGCGCTTTCTGCCCCTTCCCCCCCTTGCTGCCTGGTCGCTACTCACAGGATGATTGGCTGGTGGTTCATTGTCTGACGAGGATGGGACATCCTTCGGACTTGTTTGTCCAGGTGCCGACGACGAAAATCTCTCGACGTAAGAAGACCATTTTTCCGTCGCCGTCACTGATTCCCTGTCACGACTGTCTCTACAACTACCATCAGCATTTTCCTCGCTGTCCGTATCCAACAATTCTATCGTCATTTTACAATTCTTCTTATACTGCAACAAAAATATTTAATACCGTTAACATAATCAAAGCAACTTTTTGAATTTTAATTTAGCTTAATCTCAAAGAAACAGATTTACGTATACTCTTGCATAGAATATTAAATTATAGTTATAAAAACCAATGAAAAGTAAAACTTACAATGTAGATCTTGAAGCAGTTTTCTTCCGCCATAGTTTTCTCAGCCTTCCTCTGATATGCCACTTCGGCTGCGACTCTCAGATATGCTGTGGAACACTGGCCACCTGCTCCGGTATTTTCTTTTGGTTGTCTTTGCTCTCGATGGAACAGCTCCATGCATTGTTGACACACGGGATCGGACACGAGATGTTGAAGCTAAAAAACGATTGGATTTATTATTTTTATGGAATAGTTCAGATATACGAAAGCTTGCAACAGGTTTACTATCTTACCTGTCTCACAGCGTACGAAACAACTTTGTCCAATGTAAAAGCTATGTAAGCGTGTATTCCGAACATTTCTCGTAACGTGTCTTCGTAAGCCGTACCGTCCATATTACCATCCAAAACGTTTTTAACCATGTCTAGAAATGCGGGATAGTAATCTTCGATGTCTATATCACCTTAAAAAATACAATACAGTCGCATATAAGTACCTATGCAATCCAAAAATCGGAAAAAGTATAATTTTTAGGTACGACCGCGTCTCGGGTGAGCTCTATTTTTTTCTTTGGATTACTTACTTTTAAGTTTTAACCTCAGCGCGACAGCTGTGCTCTCCTTCCGTTGCTGTTTGAATTGAGATTCTTCGTCCGCAAGGACCATCGCTCTATCATACATCTTCGTTAACCTCTCGCACATTATTTGATGTAGCCTCATAAAGAGATACCAATTATTACTCGCCATGAACAGCGTGTACGCTTCCTCGGGATCATTCGAAAGGGCGTGGACTGGAGGTTTCACATCGGGATCCGGCTTTATCGTAGTGGAAGACGGAGCCGGTGAGAGTGCAGCTTTGTTCTTGTTACCTTGAAGTCCACTACCCGTTGAAGAAGTCGTCGTTGCCGTAGATGCCTGCGCATTGTTACCGCAAGTCGGTGCGTTGATGTCGTCCTTATCATCTGTAATGTACAATTTATAATGTTAAATCTCTGGTGTCTAATAAAGTTAAAGGGTATTTTGCAACCATAGACTCACTCTCATCATCTTGTTCATCGTCGCTAAGTTCTTGTCGAGGATGGAAGAATAAATCAGGAATAAAATGCTTTAGAAGTAATTTAATTCGCTGCTTATCCTCCTTGTGAATGGCTGTTTGACGCTTGACGTGATGTATCAGAAGATTCGCAGCATCATCCAAGACGGACTTATCTTTGTAAGGTAAGAGTAAATGGGGACCCGAACTGCTTTGGTTCTCTCCATTTTCATCCGCTTGCTCGTGCCTCTGCACCCCGAACAATACACGATTAAATAACGAGAAATCAGTAAAATAAATTACCTAATAAATATATTACCACATACCTCATCATAAACGATTTCGATTTCGTTAAATAAACTTTTTGATCTGAGCGCTTTGACGTCAGTCTGCTTGAAATTAATGCCTTGATGATCGAGAGACTTGAGGTAATACTTTTCATTTTGCTCCCGCCAGATTTTGTTGAAGCCCTTTTGTGCTTCCCGCCACTCCTCCTCCTTGCTTTTCAGTCTTCGTAGCACGACTGGCACCGCGACCATCGGATTCTTCTTGAGACCGTCGATAATGTCCGCTGCCTTATCGCCGTATATCCTTTTTAGGGCACGCTGATGAATCGTTGGCGAACAGCCGCCCAAACAGTCGTCCAGCCGGAACTTCTGCAGCTCCTCTTGGGACATTCGACTCATCTTTTTGTGAACGCCCTCGAGGACTCTTATTGTCGCAGCGTTCGTCTCTATCACACCGTCCAGCTCGAATCGCTCGTCTTCGCAACGATAGATGGATTCCTCGAATGTGGTTTTCCTTGAATTAAGAATAGCACGCGTTTTTCATTCATTTGATGTTTTTTTTTTTCAACCACTTTGTGAATTTATTTACATGTTATATTAGCCTAGCATAACAATTGAACACTAAAAACCCTAAAACTACGCAACGCTATTCAAATTATATACAACGCTTACGCGAAATTAGGTAAATTTTGAAATTGGAAATCTGAAACAATTTCAGGTGCATTTTCAGGTCCGACAGTTGCATCAAAATGCTTTAAAAATTTTTCGGGCATGAGAATTTGACATACAAACATAATCTAAGAATTAAACAAGTCAGACTTATTATTTGTACTATTTTTCACCCTTTCACTATCTTCACGCTAATTATCTCATAAAATAAACTAAATTGAAATTCTGATTTCATTTTTTAAATTTCATTTTTATTGGTTAAATAGAAGCAGCAAAAACTCACCTAGACGTAACGAACGTGCTGTCCTCGGACCAGGTGGGGAACGAGACCCAGGTATCGTTAAGCACCTCCTTGCACAGCTGTGTGCGGCCCGTGCACTTGGGCTGCATGTAGGATTTGGGTAAGGCGCAGTACGAGGCGCCTAATCGCTTGCACGTTGAGTAGTCGATCTCCATCGCGAGATCGCCCTGCGGCCTATCCTGCTGGTTCCTCACTACATTGTTGGGCAACGCCTCGATGCTGGTATTACTAGCGTTGCTGCCAGCAGTGCCAGCACCACCAACGCCACTTTGGATCGCGGCAGCGCCGACACCTGCAGCGGCAGACTGGCTGGACGAGTTCGTCGACTCGGGTACATGGCCCAGGAAGTCCTTGAACCAACGCAGTAGTTCAGGGAAGCGGCCAAGGAATGGCGTGACCAATTGCACCAGTTCAGTCTTGGATATGATTTCCTGGTTAAATAGGACCAGGCATCGCAGAAAGTTCTCGTAGACCTCCTGCGACCTCAGCGCTTTCCGCACCTGCAATTGATAAATCGTTTTTTCAAATATTCAATATATTTATCAATATATTAAATATAGTTGTTCTTTATGATTTCGGTTAATGGATCATTTGTCTTTTACGTTATTATATCGGTCACTGATTGCGATTACAGATACACTATGTGTGACGCTTAGAGATGGATTTATTTTTATATTAGTTTTCAATGAATGTAGATAAAAATAGAAATAAACTGTCTGTATATATTATATTTTCTGCCACACATGACTCTTGTTTATATTAAATTACAATAATCAATTAAAATCAAATGAAAAGAGCAGTCACGATATGTACGGTTTCAATATCATCAAAAAGATTAAATAAATAAATAAACATGAAAATAATAAATAACTATGAAAGTACATAGTATCAATCACAGAAAAAATAATTTTAACTTTTTTATATCCAACTGATTGAACTTTTGATGTAAAGAAAAAATCATAAATAAAACACAATACTTAACAGAAAGTGAACTATTCATGAATAAATATTTCGAAAAGTTGAAGAGAAAAATACGAAAAGAAAATATTACCTTATCGAAGAAGGCGTAGTCGGTTAGAGTACCGTGTTTCCCGACTTCGGCTATCGAGACGTCGCGTGTCGAGGCGACTTTATGCTTTTTCGGCGGTGGCGGTCCGTGAGGTGCGTGTGAGTTACTCGTCGCCATAGATGTGGTGAACGAGGGACTTCTCTTCAGCTGACCCGTGCTGTGGCCGAACTTTTGCCCAGCGCTGCTAACGTCTCGCACACTGGGTCGTTCGCTACGCTCACGCTCGCGATGGTCCCGACCGTCGCGATCGGCACCAGCGCCGCCACCAGCAGCACCACCGCCCCCACCAACACCACCTCCACCACCCCCTCCGGGGCCCACCGGACCACCAGGACCCGTCGAGTCGCGATGCTCGCGAGGCATTGCCCCGGAATTGTTGTACTGCGCCTTCAGACCTATGGGCTTCTTCACGATCGCCGCGTGGTCATTGACCGCTCCCACTTTGTTGCTCTGAAACATAGCAGACTGGTACCCATCAGAGTTAGAGACAGTTTACAGGACAGTCATCTATAAAGAGTCGAAAAACTGGTTTGCGGAGAGGTGCGGAGAAGTACAACGATAGAGATAGAACTACGACGGTAGTGGTACGTAAAACATGTAAAGTACGAATGAGCGTACAGTGACGAATGTATGCTATAAACTTAATAAATACTAAGAGGTAATAGTAGCAAGTAATAATACTAGTTCAATGATGTATTTGTAAAAGTTAATTTTATAAATTTCTCGTATTACAATCAATAAATTATCGAATAAAATTATTAAGCAAGAAGTTTCTAATACAGCAATAAACCTATGAAATATATAACATAATACACAAAAGGAAGATAGAATCTACGTAAATGACGGTAGAAATTACCACACTTACCGTGCGTCAAAAACACTTAAGACTACTCACCAGTGCACTTTGCTGATTCGTCGCATCAGGCAAGAATTGTCCGAATTCCAGCAGCAAATCCTCCTGGTTCTCGAAGAGCGTAGCGACTTGTCGATAAACTTCGGCTTCCGTGAGTTGTTTTCCACCGCCGCCAATACTACTTCCGCTCCCGCTACCACCCATATGGCCGGATTCTTTTAGAGTCCGCTGCTCCTTTTGATACGTGTGTAGAATTTCGAGAAAACGCTTGTACTTGTCTGGCTGAGCTTGAAACCGATTCTGCAAAGAAGAAAAGACGTTAAGATTATAATGAGAAAACAGTTGATTTTGAATAACGAATTAAAATTTAATTACCTTAATTTTGTTAACATAGTTGATGGCATGATTAAACTCAACAGGTTGATTCTGCTGAGTCTGACCAGTGCTAGGAACCCCCTCTTGTGCCTGACTTAAAGCTTGACTCACAGCCTGAGCTTGAGCAGTAGTTACATGGGAATTATTATACGACGGAACCGGTGGCGATGCAGGTCCATGAATAGTTAAATTATTATTTGAAATATTATTTGCAACCGGATGATGTATACTACCAGAACTGAAAATATTAATAATTTCATCAGCATTATATATCTCAAATGAACCAAAATATATATTAATAATAATAGTAATTACCCTTGCATAATTTGTACAACAGGTTGTGCCTTGGCAGGTTGGGTTGGTGGACTGGCTATGGGAGGAGATCCAACATTGACTGTACAGTGGTGCTGAGAAAGTGTCGGCGTATGCGTCGTTGTCGGACTCGGCATACTGACCGACACTTGGAAAGCGTATCCTTGCTCATTGGCTTGTACTTCAATTTTGTATCCTGGTGGTAAAAATGTATTGAAACCAACAATAAGTTCAGGATGTCCCTTAAAGAGATGGCTAACCCTTGTAATAACACCTGGAGTATCTATACTTTGGGACTTAAATTCTTTCATAATATCAAGAAAATCATTGTAAACCTATAAAAAAAGACAAAAGCATTATATAGTGAAAGATTTTGACAAAACATATGACATATTTATTTAAAATTTTTTTTCTGTACATACCTGCGGCTGGTCACTAAATTTGTACTTGACTTGATCAAGATAGGATAAAGCATCTTCCACTTTCAACCTTTGGAATTGCTGTGAACTACTACTGCCACTGCTGCAGACACCAGCACTGGCCAAATTACTGGCAGGTGGTGTTGGCGCCTGTACCATCTGCACAAATAATATGCAGAAAATTAAAATTTACAAAGGTCAACTTAAAATGCTATGTATATATTAAAAGTTATTACCTTGTGCCTAATGGCAGATGGTGGTTGCACATGAGCTTGTGCTTGTGAACTTGGTACAACAGCCTGGGCGCCCAAGCTGTGGTTCCCCGTGCCTCCAATTCCAGCGCTATGCAGCGTCACACTGGAAGTTATGCTACTTGCTGAACATGTGGAGCTTGTTGATAACCCAACTGTAACACTTCCCTGCAATAACAATAAGATATGAAATACTGCTTATCATGAATTGAATAATTTAATAGCTCATGAATGTATACCTTTGCTGGTGAAGGTGCTGCAGTTGGTACAACAATGGCACCGGGGTATTGCTGCTGGGTCTGGGAAAACTGGATGCTACCAGGCATCTCCTTGGAAGGAACAGATCTAACAGCTTGACCAGAAACTACGCCAATACCAGTACTACTGTGGTACTCTATACTACCACCTCCGCCCCCTACAGCTCCTCCGCCACCCGAATGTTTCAACGTTGGTGCTGTTGGCGGTGTGATTTCGTCCACCCCACGAACACGTTTCATCTCAATTTACATTGGAAATGCTGCAACAGACAAATGAATCCCAGTGTTTATTATCACACTGCTCCACTTCTTTACATGAGTAAGCCTCTGTCTCTCTCACTCTCTCTTGTTCTCCATCTCTCACACACACACACACACACCACACACACATACTTGCTGCAACACACACCCGTTACAATTACGTCATGCTCTCACACTTCACCACCGTCATCATCCTCGGCAGCACGTGCTCTAAGTAGTCCCAGTACCTGCCGACGGAGCCAACGGATATTCCTCAGGCCGTTTTTATCAAAGAAGAACCTCTGCGCCTCGACGTCGTCGCGCACGGTCGTCGCGTTTCCGCCCATCGCTGATGGCCGAAAGTAAACAAACGCGTAAATTCACAAACCGAACGAGACTGCGCGCGTCGCCTCGCGGCGGAAAGGTCAGAACGCGAGCGTGAGGAAGCCGAGCAAAGTGCGTCGTCGACGTCGTCGTCGTCGAAAAATCATCACGTGTGAGTGTGCGCGCAGCGCCTGTCCCTGTCTGCGCCCGAGAATAGACGCGCGGGCGCGCTACGTACATATACCGCCCCGCGTCTCTGTGATACACATATATACGTGCAAGGTGTATTATCGCGACGGCGCACGCTCCGAAAAAAGGATCGCGCACTGTGAATATCCACACCCGCTCTTGTACACATACAGACGCGTTCTTTTATCGTTTGAGCGCCTATCGGTGCGAATGAAGGCGAAAGAGAAAGAGAATTACGTCGCGTGTACAACATACTCGTACGCCCGCACGCGTCGGAAGGAAGGAATAAAGAGAGAGAGGGAGAGAGAGAGAGAGAGAGAGAGAGAGAGAGAGAGAGAGAGAGAGAGAGAGAGAGAGAGAACGTCCCTGCAGCAGACGAGAAAGCGCGATCGGGAGAGAGCGGCGGCGCAGCAACTCCGGTTCTCTCTCTCTCTCTCTTTCTCTCTCTCTCCCTCTCCCTATCTTAACTCGCGGGAGAGGACTATACAGCGATCTCGCTCCCTGTCTCTCTTTCTCTCTGCGATCGAAGACGAAAACGAGCAACGCGCACACACACCTACACAGTCTTTCTGGCCTCTACCTATCGTACACCTTTGGCTCCGGAAGCCCTGCCACCAGCTCGAGCGTTGGTGCCCGCGTTTTTCGCGGGCGCGAGTTTTTGAAGGCGCGCGACGCGCCATCGAATGGCCAGAGATAAGGGGAGAGAGAGAGAGAGCGAGAGCAGAAGCGCGGAAAAATATAGAGAACGGAGCGCTGCGAGCGCGAGTCAGAGCGCGTGAGGGGGAGGAGAGAAAGAGAGAGACAGAGAAGGCGCGAGGCACACAGCTGTGCGCGGTAAGCAACGGCCGCTGCTGCCGCCGCGGCGTCGGAAACACGCACACGCACACACACCACATTATCATGTATACGCAGGCACGCACAACGGCGACGCAGAAGAGAAGATATTTTAATACGACGACGGCCCGGTAGCACACATTGCGACTCTTCCACGGCGAATTTTTCCCCGCTTCATCACACATGTACCTATACCCACACTCATATCTTGTTAACGTGAGTATGACGTACACAGTTCTGCAGCAATACAAAACCCGCGCGCCGGGTGAACGTGGGAGATAGAGAGACAATACATCGCCCGTCTTGCTCACTCTTTACGTGACTCACTATAGCGCACTCGCGCGTATAGTTATACATACACTGATACACACTCCACACGTCGTGTCTGTGTGTGTGTGTGTATCTGCCTCGTATACTACGGTGCGGTACAGCACTCGAGTTACGCAATATTCCACGTAAATACATAACAGAGAATCTCAGAGAGAGACCGGGGGAGAGATAAAAAGACGCAGGACGACGACTACGCACACGCGTGTGCGCGCGGCGGCCGCGCGACTGAAATTTTGCGCCCGCGCGCGCTCGCCCCGTTTGTCCCTTTCTCTCCTCCTCCTCCTCCTTCGCGCCGATACACACACACACACACACGCCCGTATAAGACACCAAGCGTGAACGCGCGCGGGCGCGCGGGGCCGAAAGAAATCCGGAGAAAGAAACTGGCGCGAGCGACACACTCTCTCCGTCTCTCTCACTCTGCACTAACCGTTGCTGAGTTATATGCTTATTACAAATATTTCAAAGAGTCAGGTAAGAGGAAATGTGACTTCTGCTCTGCTTGGATGATGCTTACACGGATAGACGGCGAAAGGTGTTGGGGGGAGTAATAATATTCATGCGCTCTTCCTCTCGCGTATGACGTCGAAGCCCGCGGCTCGTAGCCAGTAAGTCAGCTCCATCGTCTCCTCCATCTCCTCCTTCGTCGCTGCTGAGACTACGTCAGCGACACGTCTATAATAATATATATATATATACTATACACACACGCGTACGAAAATTCTCCCTCGATATATACTGCTAAGCAGCAGCAGCAGCAGCAGCTCCGGCTAACCTTCTTTTTTTTAACCTTACTTTTCTCTCTGCGCCTCGCGCGCGCACTCGCCGCGGCGGCTGAGCAGCGGCTTCGGCCACTTTCTTCTCTATATTCCCCCTTTCCTTCTCTCTCTCTCCCGCCCGTGCTATCTCCCTCTCCGTCTTCCACGCACCGAGCAGCAGCAGCAGCAGCAGCAGCAGGCCGCAGCAGCGCGGAATATACGTACTAATACCAGCACACGGCGCACCGCTCTCACACGTACGTACTCGCGCACACATAGCCTTCCTTCTCTCTCTCCCTCTCGCTCTCTCCCACTATATCTCTTTCTTCTCTTTTTTTATTTCGCCGACTTCGCTGCTGCTGCTGCTGCTTCTCGCGAATGAGCGTCGCGGGCGACCGAAAAGTCGCGAAAGGGTTATGGCCGAGCGAACCGCGCGTATTTTTTTCCTCTTAGTCTAATAATGCACATCTAGAGAGACGCGAGGAAACGTGCGCTACTATACTATATTGCTGCTACTACTGCTGCTGCCAGCGACGTGTGCGTGTATCAATGTACGTATGTGCATATGTGTGTGTGTGTGGTGTGTGCGCGCACGCAAGTGAGGGAGAGAGAGAGAGGAGAGCGCGCGCGCGCAAAGACAGGCTGTACTCGTCGATGCACGCGTCGTGTGTCGTGTTTCTCTCTCGCTTGGCTCTTTTCAGCCTGCTGTATGTATCGCGAGAGACGACGACGATGTTGACGTACGACGTACGATACGACCGAGCCGCGGCCACGACGACGTTGCTCCGGTCGAGCAATCGCCACGAACACGCAGACACACACTCACACACACGCCTCTTCGCGAATGCCGACGACTCTCCCCAGGTCGCGCGCGCCGTTTTTTTCGTCATCGGTGCTGCTGCTCCCCGCGGGGCCAGCACACACGCACTCGCGCTCACTCACTCTCTCACGCAACGCGCACACGTTCTCCTTTTGCACGCGCGCGATCGCTCGCTCGCGCCCGCCAGCTTACCTTCTGAGACGTTTTTTCCTCCTTCTCGGCTTCGTTTTCAGCTGCTCGAGTTGCGACCTAGACGGCGACGTAGACGACGTGCTGGCCTCGCCTCCTCTCCTCCCGTGGCGGTGCGCTTTTACGCTGCTACCGCTTCTCCTCTCCCTCTCTTTCAGTCTCTTATTTACCTTTTAGATATATCATCCGCGCGAAACAATAAAGCCCTTGAAAGTCCTGGGCTCACGATAGCACGGGCATAGGTGTATTATCACACACGCACAAGAGGAAAACCAACCTCCTCGCTCGCTCTCTCCCTTGTCGTTCACGCGGGCGCGCACATACACACGCCAGAGAAAAACGAGAACCTGGTGGTGGTGTGCTGCTGTTGGCTGTGTCTGCCTCTTCTTTCTCTCTCTCTTCTCTCTCTTTCTCGCTCGCTGCTCGCTCTCTCGGCGTTTTTTCCCTCCCGGTGAGCGCGGGCGATCTTACGACTCACGACGTGGACACGTCGTCGCTAGGCGAGCCTGCAGCCTCGCTGGGGAAGAGCAACCTGGTGAGCATCTCGGGGACGCCGACGACGGGGTCGAGGACGATGAACGGCTGCTGCTGCACCACTCACACCAGCAGTTGTAGTATTTATCGCAGTAATAATGAGCAGCACAACGAGGCGACGACGTTGTTGTTGAAGAAGAAGAAGGCGGCGATAAAAAATCGGATGCAAAAGTCATACTTGCACTCGCGCGAGGGGTACAAGGCAAACTATTGGATTTTGTATGGCAAACAAGGAACTGACTGGCCCGTGTAGCGGGATGCGAGCCCGGGTGGGGGGTCCGCCAGGGACGTAGCTAACCAGTGGCGCTGCCGGCGAGCCGAGAACGAGCGGAGCCCCGCGCCGCCGCCGCCGTTGCCGTCTGCTCCTGCGCGCTCTGGCTACTGCTGCCGTATACTTCCCCCTCCCTGCCCTTCCTCTCTCGCTCCTCCTTCCTCCTCTCTTCCTTTTTTTTCTTTCTCGCTCCCGCGCTCGTTCTCCCCCCGTTCACCGTCTCGTTCTCTCTCTCTCTCTCTCTCTCCCTCTCTCTCTATTATTTATTTCTACTCGCTCCTTCCAGCGTGCGCGCCTTTTGTAAGAGCTCTCGTATACACTCTTGTCCTCGTGGATTCGTCGATCATTTATGTTACGTTACAAATATATTTAAAAAATGAGAGTTCTATAGCAAATGAATGTCAGAGAGAGAGAAAAAGTGAATGAGTTTGTTTATCACCAGGTACACATGTGTGAATCTTACATGCAGATGGTCAACTGAACCGAGTCGTTTCTATACGCTTTGCAAAGAATTTATAGACGACTTTTTACATCATACCAAAAGAAAAATTCTCCATGAGCGAACTTCGCTCGGATAATAATGCAAATGAAAACGTTACATATGTTTATCTCCGAACCAGTCGGGCTGTGATATACTTATAACAAAAGTCACTTTAGTACGGAGGATCACAGAAAACTCAAAAAATAATAATACAAATAATATAAGTAGTGGAGCGTGATTAAAAACAAAAGACAATGGATGTATAATAAATGTTTTTGATTATAGTTGTCAATGGAGGATTGCATATATGCGGGTTTGCGAAATTATAAAGCGATTCAATTTGAAGAATATAAAAATACAAATTTTATTAGCACTTTTCTTTTTTTTTTACACAAGTCATTCGAAGAGATCATTGTTTTTGGTTTCATTGGCTTAAATTCTAAACGAATGTGTAGTAATCATAATAAATAAATAAGTAATGTAGTAATAATAATAATAATAATGAAAAACTGATGACACATAACAGTAAGACAGTTTAACAGAATAAGATAACGACGTGGCTCTATATAGTATCATATGGTCAACGAACGTAAAATTTAAATATATATAAATATATATGGCAACGACAAAAAAAAGTACAGTACAAACAAACCGAGATGGTTGTAGTCGTGTGGTAGCGGCACAACATTCAGTTCATACTGTTTTATTTATTTATTTTTTTGTTTTCAAAATGTTCTGTTTATCACTCGTTAGGTAACAGTCATCATCATCTAATCGCGAATATCACTTTGTCCAATAATACCAGCCGGTCCTCTGGCGTATTCCTTTTATGTACACAGAAATCGTGAAAATACCAACGTAAACACTGTGCGACGGCGAGTATCACACCCGACGCGAAAATTACGCAAACACGGTCGTCGCGGCGAGAAAAGGCGATTATCGAGGCATCAGCATCATCATCGGCGTTGTAGTCGTTGCGGGCGGGAGGAAGGAAAGAAAAATAGAAGTGTAACACACCACAATGCAGCGCGAAAGCGATTTTCGTCAGTACGGTAAAAATAGGTATATATCCATCTCCTGTTCCCCTCTTCTCTAGATCAAGAGTGTCTACACACACGTTCACGAGAAAAGACGAGAGAAGGAGAGAAAAAAAATTTCCAAAAGAAACCTCACGACAGAGAGTGAGAGAGAGTGAGGGAGAGAGAGCAAGTGCGAGGTGAGTGAGAGATGTGGGGCGCGGGCTCACCGGTGACACGTCCCTGGCACGGCCGTGCCGACGAAGCCGCCAAGAGGCGCGCGCAGCTCCGCCGCGCGGACACATTGCGGAGCGCGCTGCCGCGCCGTACCGAGAGAGCGCTCTTCCCCGCGGCCGACATCCTCCCGCTCCCGCCTCGCTCGCTCGCCTCTCGCGCGCGCTCACAGCTGTTACGCGCGCCGAGCGCGCTCCCCACATTCCTTATCTGGGTCATGGGAACTGCGCAAAAGGCGGGCGCGACCGCCACCGCGCCGTCTCTCTCCCTGTCCCTCCTTCCGTCCTCTCGACCTGCGGCGATGCTGGTGCGCGCGACGCGGATGCTCAGCCTAGGACGCGCAGCTGCTCGCCCCGATGGATCCAGGAACGCGATGATGCTCCGTCCTCGGGGTGTGTGCGTGTGACGGTGCTCTCGCGCGCTCGCGACGCGGCGCGGGGGCCTCGGTGCGCAGCCCGTCTATCGAGGAGCGCGACTGGTCCGACGACGAGAGAGCCGCGCGCTGATTGGCGCGCGAGCGACACCCACCGAGCGCCCCGACAAGGACGGCCTCTGCTCCGACCCAAGCGCTCTATCTCCGTCTCTCTCTTTCTACTTTGGCGGCCATTGTTGGCGAGTCGTCGACGACTCCTGGTGATGACGGGGACGACGGCCACGACGACGACACCCTCTCCTCCGCATCTTCCGGGGGCCTGTCTTCGGCGGGCTGGGCCAACTCCTCGTGCTCTTCCGGAAGGACGTCGTCGGCCGCGCGCGCGCGACACTGTCGCGATATATAGCCGCTCCGATTCCGTGTACGAGCGAGAGAGCAGGCGAAGTCCGACGAGCGCGAGAGCCGCTACGCGAAGACGGCCATGACGTTGTTGGAGCGAGAAACAGCGAGAGTAGCCGTAGCTATAGTCGCGCGCTCTCTCCCCTCCGCCCCCACCTCCTGACTTTTCCTCGCTCTCTCTTCGATGGAGATGACTGACGAGCGACGTTGCCGCTCTTACAGCCCCACACACTCTATACTGCGTTGCGGAGCAGCCGCCGCCGCCTTTGCGGGGTTGCCGCATCTGATGTGTTGTCACTCGCTGCCCGCTGCCCGCTCTTATATATACTTATGCTTAATAAGAGTATACATATACATATGTATGTCTATTGCTCCGAAACGCGTTTTTCACTGCTGATGCGAGGAAGCCGTCCTCGTCACGTGGGAGGTGCATACGCGACGACGACGATGAGGCCGTCGTGGTTCTTTTGCTAAAGTCGGCTTTCTCTCGTCGTCTGTCTCTCACTGTCTGTGCCACCGATATAAACACGCAGCTCTTTTTCAGATAAATTTGCAGCATTTGATGCGGGAGGCAAGTTATTGTCGAAGGTTTTGTTTTGTAATTTTTTTTTTCTTTTTTTTTTTTTATTGATCGGCGGAATTTTGTAGAAAGGGCCGATAAGTGTCATTGAGAAATTGACAGGGGCAAGGTTGTATGGAAGGAGTATACTTTTTACATTTGAATGGAGATTGTGGAAAGTTTGCTGTTGCTCCAAATGAAATAAAATTCTGAAATGTGTAATTAAATTTTGCTCTTTGCTAATGATAATACTTTTGTTTACTTACAAGTTTATTTTATTATTCAGTAAATTAATATTCCTCTTAAAATATTAAAATTTTGGTTTTCACCTCAGAAAAGCTGTTGCTTAGATCTTCTCAAAGCAAAAATTTATATTTTTTTTTTCTCTGTCAATTTATTATGAATCTACCTCGTTAATATTAGTATTATCGAATAGATAATTAAATAAAAGTAATAAATTAAAAATGCTATGAATAAAGTTAAAAAAAAATTCTAAATATGAGCAAGATATTCTAAGTAAGAAAGATATCCATAATCATGTATTTTTATAATATTTTACAAAACTTCATTTCAACAAGAATGTAAATTAAGAAAAGAATATTCATAGTGAAAAAATTGGCAAATAATATTATTCATGATTCATAAAACTAAAAATTAAAATTGACCTGAAGTAATCTTTATATTTTTTTGAGTTTTTACACTCTCTTTTTAAGATAAGTTAACTGGGATTCCTTTTTTGTTCAAAGTGTACTTTTTTATATTAGGAATTAATACTTATACATAATAAAATATTGAATATGTAGAATAACTTGTGGTGGAGTATCCTACCTTATTTCATATAAACGAATACTTTAAAAAGATTAATTTTTTAATTTAATGTAATATTTCAACTACTTTTGTGGATTCTCATAATGCAGTCTACTAATTTCTTAAGCATTTGTATGGAATAGTTATGGGGATATATTTACTATATTTAAGATACACAAATAATTAAGTTGTTGATGACTTTTCACGAAAATGATTTAATTTAGCATATAAACATTTGAACAGAACCATTTAAAATTTTGTAAATTAGCAAAAATGTTTTTGATAATAATGTAAATTAATATTGTCTTATAAAATGAAATTAAATATCACTTTGTTTTCTCTCATAAAATGAGTTTCATAAAATTTACTTTTTATGTATTGTCTAGATACTTTTTTTATAAGTTAATTTTAGTTTTTAAGTAGAATTTTAAAGTAAATTAAACTATTATATAATATAATATTTATTACATTTCATTTGATTAAAAATCAATAGATACACAAATTAGGATCTTTACTATGATAGTAACCAATTAATAACAAGAAAAAAATCAGATTATTTTATGAAAACTTGCTTTAATTAAATAATAAACAAACTAGAACATAAGTTTCATACATTACGGCTTTTCAACAGTAAATTCATTTATCAACACATCATTTCCTTTACAGTCTTTTATGAAGTTTCTCTATAAAGATGTTCAAATTCAACTTGAATAGACCTTCAAAATTCTCTGTACTGTTTCTGTATAATGTAATGTACACAAGAGAACTTGATATTTCTCTTGAAACTTAAACTAGAAGAATTACTTCAACTCGACTAGTCATTTTCATAGCAATAGTAAATGCAGTGGAAAGGACATCACCCTTCCTTACGTACCCTTTTGCAGCATCTGAGTAAACCGATTGGTAATTAAAAGTGAAACATCTATAAATCTATTGACACAGTTTACAAGGCACGTTTCTGTTCTACCATCCAGTTTACTGCCAGGCTTATCAATACATTTGTCCCAACAAAGATCACTAAACTCATGAATCTGTAAATGTTAGAAATTTATTATTATCTATGCTTTTTACGTTAATGTAAAAAACTAATCTAATAAAACATAGGTTAGAATTCTCTCACAACTCACTTGAGCATTAAACTGAGCCTTTTGTTTCTCTACCATGAGAAAATCTTCCAGGTCACTGTTGTTGACACTGCTCTGTTTATTGTCATCATAGTTGGTCGCGCTACTGAATAAATCCGACATTTTAAACGATTATTTAAAATCTTCTTCAATCTCTGAAATTCGTGAACAAGCGCCGACAAACGGATAAACACACGTGCGCACTATGTTACATCAGTATGTAAAGCCGACTTCCGGTTTTATTCAGCAAATATTACTTTCTAAAGTATAAAAAAACTGTAATTTGTGAATTAAACTTAAATTTTTTCATAAAAAAAATTATAATTTAATTTAAAAATTATTTGCTTTACTAAATGAAATCCTAAAATTTTCATTCATTTTTAGAATGGTGGAGCCACAGGTTCTGACATCTTTCATGACTTCCAGTTCACTTGCGCACATGGGTGAAACGTAAACTATATAACCTCATTTGAGAAATGCCGCTATAATTGCAAGATTTAAAAAGTATTTAAATTTATATTGTACAACTTTTAATTTAAGATGAAGGAAACTTATATATCAACGTGTGAAAAAAATTTCGTCAATAAGGCCATATTAACAGATACGGTAATACAATATATTATTTTGTTTCCATTTCTGTCAAGTAGATGTTGTGTACGGTATTATTTACTTTTATTCGAATTCGAATTTCATAAAACATAGAAACATATGTTTGCAATTAATTCTTTATTTTAAAAATATTCAGAATAAAAAGAATAAATTGAAATATTTTCTAATGTATTATTAAATTCTATTTGGCAGAGACTGGATGGAAGAACTTTACTGGAACCAAGATTGCTGAAAATCTATTTTGGAGCAAACTGGGGATGTTGTGTAGCTTGCCTAGGTCAAACCAAGTAGGTTGTCTTTAATTCAATTCAGATATTTGCAGTTTTAATTAAGTATATAATATTAAATTTGGGAATACTTTTTAAGGGTTGCTGCACAAGTATCGTGTGATATTCAACAACCAAAAGCAGCTAGACCAAATGAGGGAATGCTATTTGTGAATGTTGAATTAAATCCATTAGCTGCACAACATTTTGAAAGTGGTAGACAATCTGAAGCTGCTGCACTAATTAACAGGCAATTAGAGAAATGCTTGAAAGACTCCAGATGTGTTGATTTGGAATCTTTATGTATAGTTGCTGATAAAAAGGTTTGTGTTGAAAAATATATGATATTTATTATTATTGATATAAATTACAATAATTTTTTTGTATTTTTGTCGGATTCAGGTTTGGAATATCAGAGTTGATGTAAACATTATAAATCATGATGGTAACCTGATTGATTGTGCTTCAATAGCTGCTCTTGCAGCTCTCATGCACTTCCATAGGCCAGATGTAACATCAACTGGTGAAGAAGTTATAGTACATCCTTTCACTGAAAAAGATCCTTTACCACTCACACTTTATCATCACCCAGTCTGTATATCATTTATTACATTTGAAAAGTACGTTATTATCACTATAGTGATTAGTATATTATTAAATATTTATTATTAATTCATTTTAATTTTATTGTCATAGCGGAAAGACTGTTGTTGATCCTTCATATCTTGAAGAAAGAGTTGGAGCTGCTATTCTCACACTAACTCTAAATTCTTATCGGGAAGTCTGCAGTTTATACTTTGACTACATGGAGTATACATCTTTAGTAGCTGATGTTATTCCATCAGTTTCTAATTTTGCTGCAAATTATGCAAATGAATTAGTGAGGGAAATTAAAGAATTAGTAAAACAAGATGTGGAAGCAAAGTGAGTTTTTGTTATGTATATCTGTATATGCCTGGTTGCAAAAATATTCATTTAAATTTTGTTTTTAGGTATAATAAACAAGCTCCCCAACTTAATAGTTTTTCACATTGTATTGCAACAGATAAAATTACATCAATGATTAGTGAACGAATCAAGATAAGATTAACTACATGGAGGAGTTGTAATCAAATGCAAGAACACGGTATGACTTATATGTTATCATTGCTAATTTAAAAAATATGTTTTAAATTCTTAAAATAAAATTTCATGATACTCATATGTAGATGAACATATGGAAGCTGATGATGATCAAGGTGAAATATTCGAAATGGGAGATGGAACAGCAGAATTGATAATGAAAAATGTAAGATCTAAGGTTTATTTTAGATTTAATAATAAAGTAGAATTTGGCATAAATACGAACTATAAATATTTTTAGGCTGCTTCAATTGGTGAAGGTGGTCGAAATACATGGCATTCATCAGACTCTTCAGATAATGAATTTGAACATCATAAAGATGTTGAGTTTGTTGAAGAGACGTCTGCGAAAAAAGTTATTGATGACATAAGTAAGAAAACAATGTTTTTTATTTATATTTAATAGTCAATTTTAATTACAAATTACTCTTATTTAATTTTTATATATTTACAGTGCTAAGTGGCGATAGTGAAGAAGAAGATACAACAGTTTTATCAAAACAAGACTTGTTATGATTATTATTATTTGAAATAAATGTAAATATTTATACAATTAGTAAATTTTTAAATATCAACATAATTTTATTAAAACATATTATCATTTGAAATAGATATAAACAATATTGAGATTGAAAGACGTATTGACATAGCTTAGACACAGAATATTATTCCTATCATTATATAGTTTACACAAATTTTTATAAAATACCTACTATGTAAAAAGTCTAATATAAATTTTTTTCATATCATGTTAGTACATGACATCCATAAAGGCTTTGAAGGCTAAATCCTAGGCTACGTTGTGTCATTATTACTTAAACCATTCTTTTGATCCAGTTTGTTTGCATTTGTTTTGACTGCATAAAAGAAAAAACTTAACGTTTCTTTTTCCTGAATAGGTATAGTCTTGAAATGCTTCATAAGTAGCTGCAAAAATAGAAATATTTTATGAAATATAACTTTATGTCAACTGAAATGAAAAAAAAATGTAATATTTTAACTTACATCTGCTAACTGGGCTTTATTTAAACCAGGCCTTGTTGTTAACCTATAGTGACGTTTGTACCTCCTCAGTGTACCAACTTGTAACTGATAAAGGTCAACCTCAGGAAGATCATTGTCTGTTTCACCAGAATCTTCTTCAGAATCCTTCCTCCTCCTTTGCTGTTGCTGTTTTGTGCGAGCACATTGGATTACTTGTTTGTGATAATCACAAATGTATATATGCCTTGCCTGTAACAAAAAAATATCAAGATGTAATTACAATAGCAAAGTATTATCATTGAGATTATATGAATTCTTCAGTACTAGAATTTATAGAAAAAGAAAATTTTGTATGTACTTTTAGATATTTAAAATTTCAACTTTTAATAATATTTAATTTCAAATAATCTAGTGAAATAATTTTGTCATAATAAAATATTTTAATATTTAAAAATCTTTATTCTGCATTTATGTTGAAACTATCTATTATTGATTAAGTAGGAATTTCACAATAATTCTATTGTACTTGGATAGCTTTTTTAAAACTGTACTACCTATATTCAAATATACTATTTGAATATTATAACTACAAAATTAAAACAACAACTTAATATTTATTTATAGAACTCTGCAAATATATAACACAAGTTCTAAACGAATCCATATTTATAAAATATTAGTTTAGAAAAAAATCTTGTTATCTGAATAAAATTCTCAAAAACGGTCCATTTAATAGATCTATATAAATATAGTTGAAGCAATTCATAACATATTTTCCAGACTAGCCTGAAAAACAATCTAAGTAACTTTCTTCACAGAAAAATTATCAAATTCAAGACCCAGTTATAGATCCTAATCTGAGAAAAGTCAGTTTTATCAGTGAAAAGTGAAAATCTCCCGAAATACACATAAACAGTGCGCAGTTAGTGCCGAAGTCCAAATTTGCGTCTCACCGATCAAGTGATTAGTCAAGTAAGGTTAGTCAGCTTTATCTCGTCCGAGGCATTTCCAAACGAGCCAAACGTACACAGCACAGCAGGCTGCTCGTGATTTCACGTGAACTGCGGCGAGTTTCTTCTGCGCCCCGCGTGCCTTTTCCAATATTTCTGACCGCGAAAATTTTCCACTCCGTTTCCCCGTTAACAAACGCTGTTCTTTACGAAATTCTCTATTGAATAATGTCAAAACTGAGAAAACGATAAATTACGGAGCAACACGCGAACACGCGAGCCATCATCGCGAAACTTCGACCTCGTACAGAGAGAGAAAATTCGAACACGCGGAAGCGTTACTCGTCTACATAAGTACATTCGTAATAACATAAACAACAATGTGAGGCAAGGATAACTCACCAGATTGTCGAGGTTCAGCTTGAGCCGCCTCTGCGTCACGGTCTTCTGTATCCTCTTGCTGTAGGAGGCGTTTCCGGCTGGCCTGATGCATCTCGTGCCCTCGTCGACGAGGCAGCAGATCTGGTCCGCGGCGCCTCGCGAGTCCTCCTCTCCTGTACTGAACCCGTTCATTTTCTTTAGATAATGCTCAAACGCACCCGCGAAAGAGTCTATATGTTGCGTGCAGTGCTATATGCAGTGCTCGACGTACAGTCTCGAGCAGTTTGGTCGCAATAACGACCTTTTGCTCCGAAAAGCGCTAATCGGGCTCCGGACTATCACTTTTCACACATGATCTTTCGTGGCTGGCTGCGGCCACTAATTTCACGTCTCCACAGAGGGCATCCTCGGGGGGACGTCAGCTGTGCGCTCACGCCGTCGTCCTACCCACACACGCGTCGTCGTGTAGGCTTTCTTTCTCCTACGCACTTGTCTCGAAATTTCCGGCGTCTGCGAAATCCTCTGCGTCCCCTTGCACCTGAGAGAAAAAGCTCAGAGCAGACCCGGACGGAGCTCTCACCCTGCCCGTGGAGCCGCCGCCTCTCCTCTTCCCCGATCCCCAGGGCTATCCTCGCGCAGTCAGCAAAGGTCGGCGAGCCGGCAGCGTTGTTGCCTCGATAAGAATCTCTTTCTGGAGCCGGTGCTCCTCTTCCTCCGGGTGCTCCAATTCTCGGTCTTGTCCTTTGCACTGGTATCTCGTCGCCGATGTACACGCGCACAGCACATATGTGTCAGCCAAACGCTGCCGCGAGTGAAATTCCGGCTGGCTGCTGCCTTCCTACCCAGTCAATTCGCTGCGCTAATGCTGTTGCTGCTGCTGCTTGCGGGTGCTCTCGCGCTCCGTGAAAACCGAATATACACATATATATATACGAGGCAGGCTGGCTATAGCTGGCGGGGGGAGAGCGAGTGTCATAGCGAGCAAGAGAGAGAAAGAAGTACACGAGGGCCGGGGGAGCAGGCCGGCCAACCGTCAGCGCCCCACGCTCAGCTGAGCCTGAGAGCGTCGCGCACGCAAACAAAGGACGGCCTAGCTGTGATGCTCGCCGTTGTGGCAGAATTGCAGACGACCGCTCTCTCCACTATTGCCGTTTACCGGCCATAAGTATCAGTTCATAAAGGAGAATTCGCCCAACTGTCGATGATGATGTAAATAAAGTATAAACAATTCCTCGTATTGGAGCCGTTATCTGTATGTCTGTATGAGGAGCAGGGAGAGATGGGAGTAATAAACTGTGCATGTCAGAGGGTAGATGAAATGTTCCAAGCCCAAGTGAAAATCGTTTGAGTAGATGACGCCTTTCTTCAATGGTGCAAGATGTTGGATTAGCATGTAGCATGGAAATCAGTAAGTAGATATCGGACAACAAACATTAAATTTTCATACCACATATGCTACATTCAACATCCTGCATCATTGACGAAAGGCAGCGGTAAATAATCGACGTAAGTATGGGCGGTTTGAAGGGTGTCTTGTCTTGAGCGCTGCAGTGACGTGACATGATGTCCTTTTCTACGCAGGTAAATATTTTCAGTAGAGCACGAACACGTGGGTTCAACAAAGAGCGGCCCTTTGCATTTCACTAAAAATCTTTCGCGTATTTTCTAAGTGCATAGTCCAAACTCACTCGAGTAAATAAAGTATATTATTGTTTTGCTAACTGATTAAATATGAATTATTTACTAATTGTTTACTTTCTACGATTTCGTTTTTTTTTTGTCCACTAAACAAAAATTTATACACGTTTCATAAGAAGTGATTATAAATTAATAACAACAAATGAGAAGCACTAAATTATAGAAAAATTTTTCAGTTTCAATGATATTATACACACACACACACACACACACACACACACACACACACACACACACACACACACACACACACACCACACACACACACACACACACACACACACACACACACACACACACACACACACACACACACACACACACACACACACACACACACACACACACACCGATTATCGTCGACAGAGTATTATATCTACGTACTAATATCATCAATTGGTGCTATCAATAATTCATTCTAATACTTATATTATTATTCATTTATCAGCATTGTCATTATTACAGGAAAAGTAACTCCACTGTTTCGATTTTATAGATCTCTCAATAAAATACAATTTGTAAATATTGATTTTTTTTACACCTATGAACGAGGGGCTACTCACTTGAGAAAATGGTGTGGGAGTGATTGCAAAAGTGAATCGATTTCATGACGATTTCAAATGATTTCAAGAATCACAATGAAATGAATTTTAATTGATTCTACACAATATTTTCATGAAAAATCAATATTTGTTTAGGAACCAAAACTCAAATTAAACCTTTTTTCACGTACTTTTGCAATCAT